>JANLJB010029800.1:0-17589 GCA_026212285.1 Bursera cuneata
GGCAGCTGGGATATTTTAGTCATTGTAATATATTTTAGTATAATTGTTACTGTTTCTCAAATGTCCGTTAAGTATTTGGGGGATTAATGTTAGTTTAATATAAGTTTGGGGTTATGTGTTTTTGAATAATCTAATTGGGGGGTCAGAGTCATTTCCCCCTATTATATTAGCGTGTTATAGCCAGCAAGAAGCTCTTGCTGCTGCGAAGTTACCTAATCTCTATCTCTTTCTTTCTCTCACAAATTCATGTTGGCGACAGTCTGGTATTCCCTTAATTATTTAATTTCTTATATATATATATATTTCTATTGGCGAACGAAATTTCAATAGTATATATTCTCAATTCACTGAAAAACAAACACTACAAACCATTAATTTCACCCATTTACAACCAATCACAGAAAGAAAGATCAATACAACTCATGCATGCTTCTTCTTCTTCTTCATTTTTTTTTTCTTTTTTTAATTTGTTCTTTGGATCATCGACCTATTATCTACTGTAAACAGAAGGAAAAATACAAGACTGTATATATATATACGTGTGTGTGTATATATATATATAGCTATTTTCTTTATTTATTGACTTTATGCAAACAATTAATCAACTATATTTTAAAACAAAATAATAATAATCTCAACTATGTAAACTACAACCCACCACGTGTATGCCTATCTTTATCCCAGTTCATGCACATTGAAATTCTGACCATCACCTGCAATGCAAGCTACCTGATGATCAGAGAAATTTTCGATTTCAGGACTTCCTGTTAATAATTACCACATTTCTTTTTTTACCGCAATGAGAGGGTTTTGATGGCAAGCCGGCACAAATTCATGTTAAATTTTGTCTTGTCTCTCACTCGGCTGTGCCCACTGGAGATGCTGTTGGGGATGGCTGCTGCTGCTGCTGCTTATTTGCTGCTATCTCGTAACCACCACCTTCATATTCATCTTCAGTCTCTCCATCTTCTTCATCTTCATGAATCTGATCTCCATTATCTCTTTCCATCTCTTCTATCACTGAATGCGGCTGAAGCGGCCATTGCTGTTCCGGCTGCACCATCAGTGGCACCATCGAGTTCAAAGGCGGCTTGTCATTAGTTTTGCTCTTCTCTTTGTATATAGCCTCCAGCTGATCGTAGTATGGACATGTCTTCGAATCTTCCGGCCTTTTCTTGTTGCTTTCTTTAACTTTCTTGAAGTACTTGTTAATGTTCTCCCATTTCTCTTTACATCTCTTCGCTCTGCGATTGTATCCAATGCTTCGCATGGCGGCTGAGATCTCCTCCCACAACGGCCCTTTTGGTCCATTTTCTTGATACTTATGAGAGAGCTCAGTGCGAAATTTAATCAGCGCTTGGACTTCAGCTTTTGGCCATCTAGAAGAGCTTGGCATAACGGGAGTTTCGCCATTATTAGCACCAAAACTTATGGCCGTCATAGGTGGTGGCGGCGGCGGAGGTTGGGGCCTAGTTGCCAGTTCTAATGTTGCAGCAGTCGGCCGTGGAATTTCCCGTGTTTGCACGGGGTTTTGTTGTTGGCCTGAAATCTTTTGCAAGAATGCAATGACGGCCGCATCTTTTGCCGCGGCTGTGGAGCGTTCTTGGATTAGAATCTCATGCTCTCGATTGATTCTTGCCATTTCTTGAATTCTCCAAGACTCTTCACGAACCACTCGTTCTAGCTCGCGCTTCTCTATGGCTTCCAAGAACTTATCTTGCAACTCCTCTTGCTTCTTGATCACCTCCTTCGTCAACCTCTTGAAGAAGTCTCTCCATTTTCTCTTTCTCTTACCTAGCCCTTCGGACTCCTCAGATGCGGTTGAAGAAGAGGTAGAACTCGAGAAAAGATTGTTTGAAATATTGGGAAACGAAATCGGGATAGTATTTGGATAGGAATTGTTATTATTCATAGCATGTGCTGATGGTGCTGTAGATATGGTAGGGTTTGTTGGTGGTGGGGGAGGAGTTGTAGAAACATTTAAAGTGCTTGGAGAAGATGAAACGATATTATTGATATGAGCAGAGACAGTAGGAGGATTTGTCCATGGCATTGTTGTTGTTGAAGGGTGCATTGTCGTTTGAGGTTTAGATGGTGATGATTGATGATGATCAAGAGCTTGTAATTGATCGAAGAACTTGTAATGCTTGCCCTCTGGCTTTCCTGTTCGGCCATCTTTGGTTCTCTTGTGGTACTTGTACACGTTCTCGAACTTCTCCTTGCATTTCTTGGCACTTCGATGAAAACCAAGCTCTGCTAGTTTCCTGATAACAACAGTTCACAAACAGCTCTATTTCTGTTTTTATCTCATCTTAAATTCGGGGAAGGCAATGGAACAAAGCTTAAAACCATTTGCACACGTAGAAATAATTAAAGTATGAAAAAAAATTAACACATATTTATTAAGAAAGTTAAAAAGTTAATTTTAAAAAACTCTCTAAAACAAAGGAATTAAAGACATCAAAAAGCATGACTTCAAAAACATCCAACTCATGATGGAACTCCTCATCAATTCTAATAAAATAGATACAAATCAAAGAGCAAAATCAATTAATTTTGAAATGTTAGAATATAACCTAGCTAGATCATAAGAAGCTCAATTAGTAGCGAATCAAGAAACACTACTAGTCAAGATACAATATATGGGATGGGAAAACTCTTACAGGAGGTGCAAGAAGAGAAAATTGGAGCGAGAAGATGAGAAAAAGATTGATTAATGGATCTCTCCATGCATGAACTTGCTTGAACACAACTTAATTACATAGAATAGATGTTCAATCAATCTGTAAAGAGTATATACAAGAGAAAGCTAGCTAGATAATTAACAAACACCCAAAAGAAAAAAATCACCTTGAAACTTCTTCCCATAATGGACCTTTGAGGCTTGAGTCACGAAACACTTGATCCATATCGGAACGTATCTTCAACAGAGCCAAAGTTTCTTGTCTCGGCCACCTGTTGCCGCTGAAACTGCGGTCACCCTCATCGCCTCTTACCTTCTCATCTTCACCTGAATTCGAGCCAACTTCACCACCACCACCACCGGCAGTACCACCTTCATAAGCATCCATAGTAGCAGGCGCGGGGGCGGGGGCCGCAACGTTGCCGGAGCTTCCGAGCACAGGTGGTTCTCCTGCAGCTAGCATAGGAGTCCTCTAGCAATTACAGCTAGCAGCCATAGCTCTCCCAAAAGTAATATCGCAAAATATGGTGAATTCTGTCAAGGGTTTTTATGAAGATGTGTGTATTTTTTTATTTTTATTTATAAATTTATTTATTGAGTGATTTCGTGTGGGATCTCCTGTCAATCTCAAAAAAAATTAAAAAAAAAAAAACAAAGAAAACAATATTTTTTAAAAAATAATAATAATAAACCCGTAATAATTAACCTACGGAATCTTCAGTTATTTTGCCGTTCTCTTTAATTGTTAATTTTTTTTTCTCAAAGTACACCTTAATAGCCATCTGGGCTCTCTTTTATCTTATATATTATAATTAAAAAAGTGAAAGAATGAGAGAGAGAATTTTTTTTTTAAAGAGAATAATATAATAAAAAAAGAAATATAGTAATTGAAATTTATCATCAAGGGAGCAGTGGCAACAGCTGCAGATAGCGACGATGGGGATAATAAGTTGGGCCATGTAGGTCAGCTTTGCTTTTTGGGGCGTTTTGGATTTGAGTGGCGTCGGCTTTACCTATTGAAATTACTATATTACACCTAACGTGAATCCCATTGACCTTTAATCATGTAACCCAATTAATTAATCCATCATTTCGTAATTAATTAATTATGAAACTAATATTTTATTAGATGATGATTATCAGGTTATCAGAAATCCAGAGTTTATTCCGTAAAAAATAATCTTTTTGACATCTGCCTCAGCGAACTCTTTTCCCAAAATGCCCTTCTATCATCAACATTAAGTCATCGATTTTAGAAGGTATTTTTACAATTTCATTAACGGGTAAAATTCAGATTAATATAATTTTTTTCTTTAATTAATGTAATCTTAAGTTAATTAATTAAGTGACGAAAGGGGCCGTGATGCTCGTGTAGCCACATGGGATGGGCGAAACGGCACAACCAGGATCGTTTGTCAACCATCGAGGCTTGACATATTAATTAAACCTTACAATCAAAATATTAAATTTCTTAAAAAATAAGGACGAAAAAAAAAAAAAAACAAAGAAATCTTATCTAAAACATAGTCGTTTTGAAACTTGTAAGTAAGTGGTGTACATAGAATGTAGAATTAAACTGGTTAGAGGTAGGTCATATCATTAGGCCAAGCTATTTATGAGTTGACGTAAGTAGTGCTCAATTTAGTTAGGTTGTGACCTACCGTAATAAATAGTCTTCAAATTTCGTTGGGCTAACCAAGGATCTTGCTATTTATAAGTATTTTTTTCAAAAAAATATTTATATGTGAAGAGCGAGAGAAAGAGAAAGACAATAATGTATCAATTTGAGTTGTGAATTATTTTGGAATTTCATGGACCGCAGTGGTAGCTTGTAAGTAAGTTGTTGGATGTTAGTCTGATAACTCTTTATCAATTAGGACATGCCTTGTTGCCGTCAAATTGCGGCTAGGTTGAGCAATGATTATCTTAGAATTATTACTATTTTTTTTCTTTACGAAACATAAATTTTGTTTCTAAATCTGAAACCAATTTTTAAGGTAAATCCGTAACTTTCCCTAAAGATGTATCGAGATCTCGTATAATTATCTGTAATTTTAAAAATCTCACAAACATTTTTTAACATTATGGTATTAATGTTTTTTTATTTATCGGATACAATATCGATAGAGAAAGTCGAAGGAATTTAAAATTAACTTTTTGAAGAATATTTCAATTAATTTTATTTTTCAAAATTTAGTATTTTTTATCTAATATATATATATATATATATATATATATATATTTGAAATTTGAATTAAATGGGTCCTCTCTTTTTTCATTATATAACCTTATAGAATGAGTCAAAAAAGGATGGAAATTTATTTTGAAATTAGTGGTCTCATTATTTTGAATTGGGATGGCATGACCCCACAAGGTTCTTGAATGTAAGGCCTATACTCGATCAATTTAATGAAAGAAGAAAAGTCTTAAGCCACCTCGCAAATTTAATTATTAGTGTTATGGAGGAGTAGAATGGTAATTTACCAACTTAGTTAGTGACTCAATTATTGAATGAATTAGAAACAAATTAAATGTAGCAATTTAATCCAGGGAAACAGGACCATTTAGTCAACTGAGTTTGAAACAGTTTATATAAACTTGATATTAATACACTTTAATTTTTATAAATATAATTTTAACAGAATTTATAAGAAATTAATTAATTTTCAATCCCAATTGAAATATTGTTGTCACTTGTCTTAATCAAACTTTAGATTTATCATTAAATCATGGATTGAATTAGATTTAGCAATCAATTCACTTGAACCTAGTTGTCTCTTAAAATAGCTAGGTTGATTGGCCTTTTCTATTAGTCGATAATGACCGAATTAATCCTTAAATGAGTGTAATTTTTGTTTCAAGTAAAATCGAAAATAGAATAAATCTCATAGACCCCATCTTTTTTTTTTTGAAAAAAGAATATAAAAATAGTTGAACTTTTTTATAAAATAATAAAATGATATAAGATATTAAAAAAATAAATTAACCCACCTCAAGTCTTAAAAATAATAAATTAAAAAAGTTAATCATTTAATTTTATACAATACACATTATATATTAATATCCCAATATAAATATATCACATAAATTTTAAATTTTTTTTAGTAAACTTGAGTTATTGTTGATCACTTTATAAAATTTGAAATATTATGAGGTATAATCAAAGATTGAATAGAAAAAAACAATAATTTCATTGAAAAGAAAATATGATAAACAAAAAAATTTAAATAGTTATGCCACTAGAGATCGATTCATCAAATTTCTTTGAATTTTCTTTTTCAACTCACTCTATTTTTTTTTTAATTACTCCACTAAAATCTTATATGAGATTTTCTAAGATTTTAATATTTGTGGGTACATTACTTTAAAACATTAAAAACAAAAATAATATTTAAAATAACCATTTTAATCAACAATTAATAATTAAAAAAGGAAGAAGTTACTGCATCACAGCATGTTAGTGACATTGCTGTACCACACATGAGATGAGACGGGTCACTGGTAGTCTCGTAGGGTTACAATCTGATAAGAAGCAACAACTCAACAATAATAATTAGAAATTGGAAGCCACATGCCTTCCAAGTGTTTGTAGAAAGGACAGAACGGAAAGGGTATAAAAGTAAAGCAAAGAGGAAGAGGAAGAGGTGGTAGTGTAGGTATGTCTAGTACATGAAAGAGAGTGGAGCAGGTGTTGTTGCTACTTGCTATAATGGAAATCAATGAGGGTGGAGGGTACGTAATTGATGAGGGATGAGAGTTGAGAGACGAAGAGAAGACTAGTCACATTTTCTTTATGTATGGTACATCAGTGAAAGTCTTAAAGCATTTCTGCTATATCAAACTAATGCACGGATATGTTGTCTCGGATCAATAAAAAATTATTACATTATTGACTTATAATATCATATTTCTAATTTAAACTTTTAAATTTTGTATTACGATATTGTACAGAATGAAAAGAATGTATCAGAATTTTATTATGTGATTTTACAAGTCAATACAACGACCTTTACTTAATCTGATATATCGTATCAGATTATAAATATATTAAATTTTCGTGTATCACATTAATTTTTTGGGTTCCCTAACAGAAAAAGACATAATTTTTACTGGTTTGTTTTATGTCGATTGAATGATGTGCTTTGCTGGCCATGCTTCTCTAGCTGGATGGAGATGCTTGCCCACTTTGTTACTATTAAATGAGTGTATGCAAATGCAATCTCAGAACTATCTCTCTCATAAATAACACACATGGTTGTGAATGAGATTGATAATTGTTGTACATATGTATAGAAATTTATTATTTCACCGTATCTTTTATTTTTTTTATATTAATTTTGGACGAATATTTCGTAGATTAATATCGTATATTTTTCTGTGAATGGGATTAAATTTTTGACGAGATCTCTTACATTATTGATCCCATAATGTATGGTTATTGGATCAATAACAATCATTTAATTATATGATCATCATCGATCTAACGATTAAAGCTGAGTTGACAACATTATCAGCCAACAACGTTGTTTAATGGAACACCAAAAAAAACACGTTCGCAGATGTCAAATTCGGAGTGAAAGTGAGTTTGTTAAAGAGATGTTGCTTAACATCCCTGCATGGTCTCAATTATAGCACATTACAGAAAGTTAAATGTAGACAAAAGTGGTAATGCGGATAACATGAAGGCCATGTGAATGTACACTCACATCATATGCCATCCATGTGAATTAACCCTTTAAATCACCTGGCATTAGCTAAGCAAACTCAACCTTTGTGGATTCTCTCTTTAACTTTTTCTTTTCTTTTCTTCTCTTTATTCTTTGAACTCATACTGTTTCCAAACAACAATTTTTTAATTCGAGAGTTGGAAAAAGAAAATCCCCAAAAAGCGTTTCACATAAATTTTCTTGTTGGATATTTTATAACATGCGTGAGAACCTTTCATAGAAAAAGCTTTCGAGTAGAAGCAGTGATTATTTTAATTTTAAAAATATATTTTCAAAAATAATTATAAATGTAGCACTTGCTTTTGTTTTGTTTTCTTTTTATTAATCGAAGTGTTTTTGTTTTTGTTTTACATCTAACCAAGTATTTTTTTTTTTTAATCAAGATTTGTCTTTTCGTGAAGGTAATCTCCTTGATTGTGACTCATCAACCACGAGTAGATTAGAATTATTGATACAATAACTTCTACTATTAATATTACTCATTTTTGCCAATTTATAACCATGCAAAACGTTCTTCTGCGAATCATAACCACAATTTTTTCTTTGGCCGACACTAATTAACCTATTTTTCTAAGCCACGTTATTCTTGCCTCGCCTACTCATCAACACATTTTTTAAATAAAATCAAACGTATTCTCTATTTTAGTCCCCAAATAACAGCATAATTGACGGGCATGTAGATGTAACTTAGAAGTAAAAGCTTCGGAAACTTGAATGAAAAGTTTATTTGAGAGTAAATCTGAAGTTCTTACAACCTGTATTTCTAATACCGATTTTATTTTATTTAATATAATTTGAACTAACAATCACCTTGAAGAGAAGTTTTTGAAATTTTTAAAACGAATAGATGATTAAGGAAAATTTTCGTTTCTTTATAGTTTCTACATGGTCGATTGGTATAAACTATAGTGTGTGTTACATATTGTAAAACGAAAATTCCAAAAATAGAGTCCTTTGAAGGGATGGTAACAGTATAAAACTAATAACTAAAACATGAAAAAAAAATATTAATAATTGATGGTGCCTGGCTTTCTGATTAGACCAAACATATATTTGAAGTATCCAGTTGTATATGTGACGGATGAGAGGCCTGTGTCAAACCTTAAATGGCAATCAACGCCATGGAATCAAGCTAGCAACTTGCTTGCAGTTTATAGCCAAACATAGAGTTTGCCAAAATCCCAATTTGAGATGCATTAATTTATTGTATTTGTACAATGTCAGTTTATTTGTATTCATATATCCCATCGGCAATCAGTACCATGTAATAGCAACCCATTTTAATTTGTGTTCTAGAGTGTTACTATGAAAAAACGATTTTTATCGATAAGTACCGAATTTATTTATTTATTATCAATCTAGCCATAATTTTCAACATGTTATGATAGATTAGATATAAATTCATACCTACCGTATTCTTGTACCAAACAAAATATTTTTGGATGTTACTCTTTCGTGTGTTACATGCATCTATATATACAGATTTTATAAATTAATGTTTATTTTTTTGGAAATTTGTCTAATGTTAACTATTGATTACATCATTTTTTTATTGATATCGATACAGTATGATATAGAAAATCGCAAAAGTCTCCTGTCAAGTGTTTTTTTTTTTTAAACAAAACAAAAGTTGCTGAAGAGTACTCTGACAAATCACCCAGAGCGTAGCACACCTCATTAATTGATATATATATATATATATATACTAATTGATGGTACAGTAACATAACAATATTTTTTACAGTTCTCTTGGTGTCTTGATGATGAAGAATTAGCTGATGAATTGAAATCACCGACGAAGTTGGTCAGATATGATATGCGAACAAGGACCTAAATCCAGTACTCCATACCTGACCCAAGCATTTATAGTTGGGTCAATTGTAACTCAAAACTCACCAACCAAGAAAGCCCAATTACATTAAGGCAAGTGATTCCCTTCTTCATTCATTCTCAAATCAACTGTGACCAATCTGATCTACAATTGATAGATTATAGATTGCTGGTACTGAAGTACCAACCAAGAATGTATTTATTTTCTTTTCTCTACCAAACCCACAAGCTCAATTTTTTTTTTCCCTCAATTTTATAGATCATCTTTTAGTTACATAAGGAAAAGGTAAACAATTTGGAAATATCGCAAAATTTCTGAATTTTTTAATTGTATTATAGGCAGATATTAATCAAGAAATCATCTTTTTCTGAAGAAAGTATCGAGAAAAAAATAATAGAGTGAACATTATCAAATGAATTTTCGATAATGATAACAGTGAGAATTAAATATGCTTTGTATTAAACAAAAATAGAATTGTTGTCTTACTATGAGAAATAAAAATCTAAATAGACTTAAAATGCAAAATTTAGATCTTTATTTTATTTTTGTGTCTTTTTCTCAATTTATTAATACAAAAAATTTAATCGGTATATTAACATATTAATCATGATAAAAAAAAAAAATTTACACATAAAACGGAATTGATCGAATTCAACAACAATATTGGATATATAAAAATTTATAGTATCTCTTTTCTTCAATCATCATGACAATCATCTTTACATTTGCACATTCCACTAGCGAAACCTAACTTTTAAGAGGTACAAAGAACATTTCGCCCACCATAACAACATGGTGCCGTCAGGCCATGTGCAAAGTTTGGTGTTATGATTTCCGGCATTTAGGCACATTGTTGATGATAATATTTAAAAATGAAAAAAGAAATAAAAGTTAATGGTTTTGTTATATCAATTTACGATTTTTTTAATAATATATAGTACCCTTTTTTCATTATATATTTGGGCTTTCATCTAGACTACAAGAGGTTGACTTTAATTCATTTATTTTAGTGAGAATTAGAGGACCCAAAACTCAAAGAAGAAAGAGCTTTGGAAACAAAGTTCAAGTTCAAGGTTTGCCGCTAAGAGTACTTCTACACTAAATACGTTTTCTTTGACTCTAAAGCGCTAACAAATTAAAAGCAATCTCTTCTCCAAATTAGAATTTATTACCATTTTTTGTTCTTTAAAAAAAAAAAAAAGGAGAAGAAATATCTAGTGTACAGTATACAGATATTATGGTAAAAGGGTACAAGTACCATGTATGGTACTCCACTAGCACTTCAACAAACAATAATACAATGCATATAATCTATAGCTTTCTTATATATGCACAAACCACTAGCAAATTATAATCAAACAATCATTGAATTTTACCTGCGAACAATGTTAAGGCATGGCTCAAGTTGATGAATTTATGGAGAATGATGAGGAAGGGAACTGGCTAGAAAAGTATACGTTTATTTGCAATGAAGGCAACCATTTACGAACTTGCAATTGTGCTCAAACCACTAGCGCTTTTAATTAATCAACAACATGATTAGTATATATAATTTAATTTCTCTCCCATTTCTGTTCCGTCAAAATTAAAGACCATGTACGTTACATCATTAGAGATAATCCAGTTAATTGCTTCCATTTACTAAATTTTCCTTGTTGAAAGCAACCATCAATAATTGAGGTTAGGTTAGATAGGTGGCCAGATCAGTAAATATGGAGAGTGAAGTCTTTTCAATATTCCTTTTATGAAACGCTATTGTTGATCTTTCAAGCTTTATTAAAAGAAAATAAACAGAAAAAAATCCCATGATCATCCGCTTGAAAGAGCTGTACAAATACCACGCAATTAATTAAAGCATAATTGAAAATGATGTTCATATACGCCATTCAGCATCATCTTTGCATTGACTAACAATAAATTTGACAATTAATTGATCATAATCAACACTACTAACAAGTTGGACAGAGACAATCCTCTCTGATCTTTTTCGCCAGAACTTTCCAGCAATAAGAATCAGCGAAAGTAGCATACCAATCCCGGGATGCACGTTCTCTGCAATCAATATATTTTGTTTCTTCTGCCTTATATTATGAGTCTATTCTAATTAAATTCTTCATTTTGTTAAGGTTTATTCACACAACAGATCATTGAAGGAGCTACTGTTGGCAAAACTCAAGGCACTGGGCCATTGGCATCATCGTTCCATCCCTCTCTGCCCTCAGTTCACGAACGAAAAGTTCCTAGCTAGCAGTGTTTGATGAAGATAAGTAGTTGAATTAGTAATGTGATTGAGATTTTAGTTCTTAAGCACATTAGGAAGTAACTTTGTCTTCGTCCCAGTTACGCGGACGACCACACATTCCATTAGTGGTTTATTTCCTGTGGATAACGTAACAATGATGGCAATATATGCATACAATAGCTAACCACGCTGGCAGTTGCTATTGTGCAACAGTAATGGACATGAAAGAAACACGTTTTATTGATTATTTGTATGAAAATGATGTTCTATCAGATCCAGAGGCTCTTCATTAAAATATGAAAATTAAGTTTGAGGTTTAGGTAGTTATTCGAGATATCAGTACAAACATGTACAGACTCTCTCTCTCTCTCTATGAAAATCCCAATTTAATATGTTTTTGAGTTAAAACCAACTCTAGATTGTGTAATTATTTAGTGTTATTGTGCTCAAGATAATCACCTTCTCTTCCACTATTAGAATACCATGCATAATTAATAACTATTTTCCATTAAAACTACGGACTATTAGAATTTAATATTTTTTACTTAATTTTATACACTATATGATAGTAATTGATTTACTACAATCTATAACTAAAAAAAAAAAATTAAAATGTGATTTATTTTTTTTCATACCAACTCAACAGCTCTTTCCATAATTAAATTAGAAAAATCAATAACTATCAAATAATATATAAAATTAAATAAAAAATATTAAATTTCAATAACATGATCATATATATATACTTTTTTTGTTCCTTGTGATGATGATGGGGCTCTAGCTTTAATCTTTATCAACAGCAAATGGAGCACTAAAGTTGGTATGTGCCTTTACTGCTTTTACACAATAAAAGCCTTGACCTGATGGTCGTAAGAAGTTGTTCATCACACTAAAATTAGACTCCTATTTATTGCCTACTTGGATTAGGCTTCTAAATCAAATCAAGATCTAGTTCAACCGCCAAACCATTGAGATTCGAAGTTTTTTGGTTAAATTTAGACTTAAATATGTTGAAATTAAACCTTTTCAAAACTCAGAAGGATTATATTACGTATAGAACTATTTTCCGAAATCAGAAAACATTTTAAAATGTTTTTGGGTAAGTATTTAATAAGTATTTTTCTTTCAAAATAGAGGGGAAAGAAAAGCATACATTTGAAGCGTTTTTGACAAAACACTGTATCTCAAATATTTTCAAACCAATATCGCGGCTTTCAATTAGTTATTAAAAAATCACTTCAGAAAGAGCTAAGAATAAGTTGCACATATCCTGCCAAAAGAAAAGAAAAAAAAAAGGATTAAAGTAGGGAAAAAGTTGCATGATTGGAAAATGAGATTATTATATGGTTTCTTTTTACCATTTCAACCCATAAAAGATACGAGCAAGCAAGCATGTTATAAAGTGTTATCTGTTCATATGTTTCTGCCATTTCAGACAACCATTATTGCGTTAGGGTTTACTGCATATCTTGCTCCACTCCAAATTATGAGTGACATAACACAACAGTATTAAAAGGAGCTCGAGAGCGGCTCACCTTTCGCCTTTATGTGTTTCTTATCGGAGTATGGGCGCAAGAAGAAAATGACCATATATTTTTATTATTATTGGTAAATTGTGAGGCAACTTGGATGAGTTGATAACATTTATATTTTCGTTTATTCTATAATATAATCATCATCATTTGATTTCGATTTAAAATTATTGTTTACATACATATCTCTTTGACACTTCAGATAAGAATAAATCAAATTTAGAGAGAACGACAAATGAAGAGGACGTGAAAAGTCTTCCACCTTACATTCATCAGATCAGAGACCTAATAAACAAAGGAAGAAAAAAAATCCCAACAATGGGAACAAGAGAATATGATACTTTGACTCATAATCGAGAGAAAATTCCACCATGTATATGATGAACAACCAAGACTTTCAAAGAATCTAGAACAGTAGAATTTTTTCTCACTAAAATACTAGGAGAGATTTTTTTTATAAAAAATAGATTAAAAATATGTGGCATCCCTTGTTTGTGTTTGGAAGAGTTTTAATAGTTATTGACAAAGATCAAGCATGGTGCAATCTCTACATAGCAATATTACAAGCTTAAATTCAAAGAGATAGTGGGTTTGAGGAAGTATATGTGAGGTTTAAGAGGAGTTTAGTTGGTTTTCTATAAGTAAAAAGTGTAAGTACAATCCAATTTCTTTTTCTTAATATCTATTTTTTTATACATTTAAACACTATAGAATTTTTTTTTTTTTAGATTTTAAACTAATTTTTTAGATCGTATCCAAAATCTACTTTATATATATATATATATACACTAAATTTATTGATCAATCTATCAACTTTTATGAATAAAAAATTGTACTATTCGAATGATCAAATGTATACTACTTGATTCTTTCATAATACAAAGCAACGTCGTATATATATATTCCTCAATAGGAATGTAGAATCATTTTTTGGAGAAACTAAAAGAAAAAATTGACCAAATTAAGGGACGTTTGAAAAATTGTATCAGATATTAAAAATTTAGAAGTTATGATCTATTTCACGTCTTAACGTTCGACAATCGACACTGTTAAATATTAATGGACATATGCTGAACACGGTTTATTATCGAACATTAGTCTAAAAAACCCTCATCTATCTGTTGGTATGTTTGATAGGATTATAACATCAAAATTTGTTAGGAGCAAGTCTATTTCTCAAAATATGTCCTTAATTTGATCTTTTGAGAATTTCACTCATTTTTTAAATATCTTTCTTTATATGACTTAATTATTGTGATGTTGAAAAGTCACTTTATATAATGAGAATAGAAGATGGAACTTTCTCTTGGTGGGATCAATTCCAAGATAGTAGGCAACACTAACAAATTACTCAAAAGAACATATGTATATATATATATATATATATATATATAGGACAATATTAAACACTACCCTTGTGTTTTGGTTTAATTTCAAGTAGAAAGTATATTTGACACTTTAATCAACTAGAACCCTGTGGTTTACCTAAAATAATCAACAAGTCTTTTCCATTAACTTTCGTTAACTGATACAGTAATTTAAGAGAGAAAAAGACTATTATGCCCCTCTTCTGTTACCTTTCCTAAGGGATAATATCAAAGATCACCCTCATAATTTAGCCTAATTTCAGACGGAAAGCATGTTTGACACTTTAATCAATTAGACCACTAAGGTTTATCGAAAATCATCAATAAGTCATTTCCGTTAACTGACAGAGTAACATAAGAGAGAAAAAGAATACTATGTCTCTGATTAAGTCTAACTCAAATACAACACGTTAAATACTCTGTAAAAAGATGAAAATACTTTTAAAACATAATAAACATAAAAGGGCCTTTAAGTACACATATAAATTTAAAAATTTTGATTTTGCCATTGATTAAAATTTCAAATTTGAAAGAAAAAACTAAAGTCATACACAACATTTGCATTATAAAAATAAAAATCAAATTTGAAATTTCATACACAGTAGGCTTATCGAAATTTTTATTTTTATAAATTTTTATAGTCATAAAATCTCAAAATTGATTTTTTTTATAATGCAAATGTTGTCTATGACTTTAATTTTTTCTTTCAATTTGAAATTTTAATCAAGGGCAAAATCAAAATTTTTTATTTTATATGTGTACCTCAAGACCCTTTTATGTTTATTATGTTTCAAGGGTATTTTCGTATTTTTATAAAGTGTTTAAAATATTATATTTGAGCTAGACTTAATCGGGGGTATAATAGTCTTTTTTCACTTATGTTACTCTGTCAGTTAATGAAAAATATTTATTGATGATTTTGGATAAACTTCAGGGGTCTAGTTGATTAAAGTGTCAAACATGCTTTCCATCTAAAATTAGGCCAAAACATGAGGGTTGTCTTTAATATTATCCCCCTTACGTAATTAACATTTTGCTTGTTCTTAAAAATTACCCTAGTCTATTTATCAAAATACCCTCGTCTATTACTCCGTTACTTAACCGAAAATGTTAATTGATGATTTTTAGTAAACCTCAGGGGTCTAATTGATTAAAGTGTCAAACATATTTTTCACTTGAAATTAGACCAAAACACAAGGGTACTATTTGATATTATCTCATAAATATTAATTTTGGTTATATTATAATTGTATGTGATGATGATAGTATGATGCTGAAATAAAAGATAAAACGATGATTAATGATTTGATAGGAGTGGATGAAGATTGCATAAAAGATAAGTAGTATATATTTCAGCGAAGATTACCGTAGACCCTTTATAAACAACAAAAGTATCTCAAAAGATTTTTCAGATCTTCCTTTCGAAATGACAACTTCAATTCAACCTGTAGAAATTGGAAGAATTAAACATAAAGGCACTAATCATAGTTTTATTTCAACCAAATTGGCTGGTTCAAGAAATGGCTTTTTATTATGGATATTACCTGTTGGTGCTGTTGGGGCAGACTCCGAAATTGAGTATAAAAAGCAGTAAAAAATATGTGGTAAATAAATTCCATTCAGCATATTTAATTAACCTAATTACAAGCAAAACAAAAACCTCCTTGATGAGCAAAATAGGCGAGAAATACTTTTTGTAGTTATGAAAGATAACCTTCCACAAATTTTGTAGGCCTCATTGAAGCCTGCATACCCCCAAGCCCAATTGATAATCAACTTCGTGAATCGGCTTGCCCCATTTGACAGCCCCAGCTAGGCAAATTCCATAGTTCCATCAAACCTTTTAGGCATTGCATCACCCAAGTTTCAGAATTTGCTCGCGGAAGTTATTATTATTTTTTTTTTTTCGTCTGAAGATTGAATATGACTTATTTTATTCATTTAAGTATTTTAGATTGTTTGATTTTTCAACTGATGTCTGAAAACCAGATAAAATCATATGAATAAAAAAAGCTAAAAATTTTAGTTTGTATCTGAATGTAAAAACATCTTAATGCCTCTTTTAACTTATTTTCCTATTATTTTGTATAATTTTTTTGTTATGTATTATAATTCACCCATCATATATGAGTAATTATCAATCATCACTCTTACCTTTGATTAAATTTCACTCATATGAGATTTTTACCATTTTTCTTTTCCACCATCCCTAAGTTTTCAAAAAATCTTTTCTCAGGTCCTTCACTTACATTTTTTGTTAGTCAACATTTATTGACCTTTCTATTCTAATAACTTTACTATTTTAATCATACTAATAAATATGAAAAAAGAATAATTTTTAAAGGATAGAATTAAGTCAAATAACCAAATCACTATTAGAATAAATGTCAACATTTCAATTAAGAGTTGTGATATACAAATGGCCTTTTATTCATATTTAGAAATGATGAATAAATTTTTTTTATTTATTATATAATATTTTATTGTCAATATTACTTTTTCAAAAATTATATTGTGATAGTTTTTATTTATTTTTATATTTACATATTTATTCATATTTTATCTTTATCAAATTATTAATATTTCATAACAAATTATTTAGAAAAAATTTGGAACCCTCTGTGGTTAGGCGTTATTTTGTGTCACCCCCCAAGTTTCATTTGAATTATCAACAAACCTCTTGATAATTTATTTTCCATTGAAATTTTAAGTTTACATCTATGTTAAATAACATTATCACTCATGAGTTTGCTAAAGAATCGATTAGCTCCCATGATTGGTAGAAACCTCTCTTACATTAGTAAAGGGTTTTGTGAGGTCATGAAATCTATTGGGGAACATGTAATAATATCTAACTATAGGGGGTTATTAATTTTTAAAATTAAGAAATATAAGAAGACAAATAGGGTATTATAAGAAGACAGTTAAGAAATACCAATTTGTCCTTCCATTTGCTATTAACTGACGAAAAATATAACTAAAGGATCTAAGAAGAGATTTTTCAAAAACTTAGGGATGGTGAAAAAGAAAAAGGACAAAAGTTCTATATGAGTGAAATTTAAACAAAAGATAGGGATGGTGATTGATAATTACTTTATTATATATATACCACTCTTTCTTCAAAATTTATTAAATATTTAATTCATTGTAATAATTATTTTATCAAATTAAATATATGGTTATTTTATATATTTTTTTATTTTTAAA
>JANLJB010029801.1:0-17593 GCA_026212285.1 Bursera cuneata
CATCACTCTCATAATTCTCTCCCCTAATTGAGCTCACAGCTCACATAATCCCTAAGATTATGTGTACAGTTCATAACAGCATAGAAGAAAATTGCTAATAGATTAACCAAATGCAATGTCTCAATGCCCAAAGTTGATAATTGTTTCTGCAAGTTGAATCACTATCAGGCTGACATACATTGTTATGTACCAGTTTTCGTGTGAACATTCTATTCTATCACTCAGTTAAAAACAATTTTACAGTATGCATGTGGTTTATTAGAGTTCAAGCACATCTGCTTAGTACTCTAAAACAATTAAAGCTTTTGGGTTTAATGTAACGTATCAAAGGATAGGAGTCAAGTTTACTCAATGGATTTGTGTTCATATCTTTCCTTTGCTTTAACTAAATTATAATAAGTTATGTTTGTAGTTGTAGTTGGTTTGTATTGCATATGTGGAGTGTCTTAGAACTTGATTTCTATCGGTGAGCCTTACCTTATAGTTTTAAGCTTTTGGTTTGGTGGTTACTTTACATGTTAAGCAAAACTTGTTGGTTGTTTTTTCCTCATTGCCTAAGGAGTATTGAATAGTTACTAGAGTTTTTTTTGTGTTATTAAGTTCGCCTCGCCTCGCCTTATAATCTTGAGAATTTAACCTTTTGAAAAGGTTTCACATCATTCTGTAAGGGGGTTTATCCAGGTATTTTTTACCGATAACTGAGGCTTTGGACGGGTCAGACTTTGATATATTAATATACAGACACCATTTGGAAGTACTGTGTCTGTTCCTTTTATTTTAAATTTATTTTGCTTGACATCATCTAGAGACTTGTATACTTCACATGATGCACATCATCCAGCTCATTTTTTCTCAACCTCAGCTCTAAAATCTTTGGGGATGTTTTTATTCTATTTTCGTATGTTCTTTCATTTTTCATATCTTTGATTTGATAATTTCTTTCAATCATGATTATGTAAGATTTTTCCTTGTATTTTTTTTTGCTAAGCCTGCTTTCTTGGCATTTCAGGGCTTTGCAAAATGCGTTGTTTCCCACCTGTAGCACTTGCTTGGGATTCCACATCAGGTCTACACCTATTTCCAAACTTGTACAGTGAGACTATTGTTGTTGATTCCTCACCAGCACTTTGGAGTTACAAACATGGATCTGAAAAGACCATTGTTCTACTGCTGGTATGAAGTTTTCTAAAAAAGTTTGTTTTCTTGTACCACTGTATTATTTATTTTCAAATTTTTCTTCTTCTATTCTTATTAATATGTCGTTTTCATTCTGCATCCCTCTGCAGGTTGACCCACATTGTTCATATAAAACAAGCATAGCTGTTTCCGTCACTGAGGCTGCCAGCAGATTTATTCTTTTATATTGCTCACAGGTTATTAATTCAAGAGTGCAGATATATATGTGTTTGACATTGGATAATTTATGTGTCCTTTTTTCCAAACAACTAGTGTACGAAATGTGTCTCTGTATGATAAAAATTAGTCTGTTTTACTCGAGTTGTCATTAGAAGTCATTCAACCTTAAATTTAAAGAAAGGTCTAGTTGCTATTAATGATTTTCTTTTAGAGTACAGCATTAGATGCTAAAAGAGCCAGCATATACAATATGCAAAACACCTCTATTTTGTGTATTTTAAGTATGAAATTTGATTAAGAGAAGAGAACCTAAGGACAGCTTCAATGTGTGGACGCATGTTGATATTGGCTTCTTCCATGAGTCTAGACATCCATTATACATTCTATGGTACATATATAAGAACCATTTTATATGTCAGATACTAGAGAAATAGGGTTTTTTGTGCTCTTTTATTTGCTTATATACATATTATATTCGTTGCTAATCTTCTAGTTCTGATACCGATCTCTCTATCCCTTTAGTAAGATATATAACAAATTTTATGCAAGATGCAAGTTCTTGAATTATCGTCTTCTGAACTTCTCTGTTGCAGATTGCTGGTTTGTCTGTCGCTGTTATATTTTTTGCTCTGATGCGGCAAGCATATGTTTGGGATCTTGATTTGCCTATGCCATCAATGCTGACAGCTGTGGAATATAACTTGCAAATGCCATTTCCATTTTTGCTTTTATCTGTTCTTCCCATATTAGTCTCCTTGTTGCTTTCGCTGCTAATGTCTCAACCACATCCCCCCATCATGAGCTTTGCAATTGTTTCACTGATCTGCTATATATTAGCAAATGGTTTGATAGTTCTGCTGATATTGGTTTCGCAGTCGGTCTTCTATGTGGCTGCCACTGTACACGTATTCATGAGAACAAGGTTGGTATGCTTCCTCTACCTCTCATGGTGTCTAATAATATTGAGATGTGTTTCACTCTGGTTTACAGAAGATACTTTCTGGAAAAATCTAGGAAAGGATAGAAGCGAAAGGAAAAAAAGAAAAGCATTTATTCTTTTAACTACTTTTGTTGAAGTTTTTTAAATATCATTTGCATCCATTTAGAATGTCTATCAACTTTTAAATTTTATATTATTTAAGCTTTTTAAGAGTTGAAATATTGCAGGTGGCAAGCATGGGAAGGAAATTTTTGCTTTGAATTTGTTCTTTGGTTTGTCAATCTTTCCTCCAGTTTCTTTTCGATAAAGGTATGGGACATTTTTGGTATGATTAGTAGCTCTGGTCAACTTGCATATATTCGGTTTGAGGTTAAAAGCATTGCTAGCTTTTTATCTTTTTAATGTTATTATTTAAATAAATAATCAAGGTCTCATAGTAGGCTACAGCTGAAACTGACCTTTATGACATTTCTATCAAAGTTTGTCTCCTTTAGAAGGGGGTAGATATAAATAAATATACCTTGCTTAGTAGAAATTTAGGTAGTTTGTTAAACATCCATTTGTTCTCGAATATTACTTTTGGTTGATGGTTGAAGACTTCTTTGTTCCCTTTTGATCTATTTTCCTTTTCTTCCCTACATTATGGATGCATATTGATATTTTGACTGTTATACTATGTTCTTTTTCATTCAAAGAACAGGTTTTACGGGTTCTAAGAGACAATCCATTACTTGTTACAACACTGGCTGCAATTACCTTGGTGTGCTTTGTTCATCCGGCTTTGGGTCTATTCATACTTCTCTTGTCTCATGCTTTGTGTTGCCATAGTTCACTGTGCTGGTATGTTTTCTAGATTTTAGTATTTTCCTCTACCATATTTTTTGTTCTATGCAAGTGCAAGAGCTTTTGAATTGAATATTGGGATCATGTGCATTGGCAGATTTCATTCAGCTGTGGGCTTTTAGGCCTATAATACTTGCAACCCACTATTTTCTGCATGTACTTATTGTTCAAAATTTCGCAAAGGCAGTTGTTTCTGTGTTGATACATTAGTTTCAAAAGAGTATGCAACTAGCTTGCTTCTTTTTTATTTTTATTTTTATAAATTTATTGCATCTAGGTTGCAAGCTCTTCATTTAAACAGTCTATTATCATGAACTACAATGAACGCTTTATGATTAAATATCATCAACTTCAACTGTGGTAAGGTTATCCTAAGAGTTAATTAATGTTTCTATAACAGTTCTTTGACAGCTTCCTTTCGTAGCAATGCATGGAGCAAGGAATCATTTGATTTTAAAACGGATGGCAGTGACCTGTCTAAGCAATTAGCGCAGATGCGGGAAAGAAGATTGAAGGAAAGCTTACCTTTGGAAGAGAACAGCTCTAGTAGTCCCGATTCAACAAAAAGTTATGGTGACATTCAATTAGAGATCTTTCATCACCGGCATGGCTTGCTGATCCTGCATCTTCTTGCAGCCCTAATGTTTGTGCCCTCATTTATGGCTTGGTTGCAGGTATGGATTTTGGGAAATTATTCAGTGCACACAAAGCACATGTTCCTAGACATAAATTGAATTGTATGTGAGTTCATGCTTTGGGAGCACTAAATAATTTACTGTTGACATAAAGAAATAAATTATGTTAATTGAGGGAGTATATGGTTGGGTTTGGCACATTGCAGCATTCATTAAATTTGATATATATGTATGTGTGATTGTATTATCTATATGTGCATATTTAGTGTTTGTACAACTCCAAAGCCGATTGATTATGCCTTATTTAACTTCAAAAGAAAATGTATGCTTTTGTAGTTAAATAAATAATGGAACTGGGCTTATAGGTGTCTTTTATGTAAATGCAGAGAATAGGGGTCGAGCATAGCTTTCCATGGTTCTTGGATTCAGTCCTTTGTGTTGGTGTAATTCTTCATGGTACTGTCATCTCTAAGCCTGAATTCAATTCCTTGGTGTCGTTCCCAAGTATCCTGGGTCAGGAACTGAGGCCGAATTTTGTCTACGTACTTGCTGGATACTATTCCTTTTTCTCTGGACTGGCATTGGCGCCATATAAGGTTTTCTATGCTATGGCTGCCTTGGGGGTGATTTCATTTTCTTGGAGTATCATAAAGGGAAGAAACGGATTTGACAGCCGGAAACATTCTCACAGACACTGAGAGCTTTCTGAAGTCTATATACACTCAAGAGTAGCCTGATCATGAGAAGATCTTTGTACAATTTAACTGTGTAAGTGGTGGCATCACACACACCACCAGATCTTCACACGCAAGCTGTTTACAGGTGAAAGGTAGATGTAATTCTAAAAACAGAAAGAAAGGGAAAAGGAAATTTCGTAGAGCGCGATTTGTAGTTGGCTGAGCCTTTCTATTTTTTGCTGAACGTGGCTTTGCCTGTTTTTGACACTAGAACTACATGTTTATGAGCTATTTGTTGTGGAATCAGAAGGTACATTTTTGCCGCATTTGCCCCTGGCGGGGAAGGATGCATTAGCTTGGATTGGATTTAGAGGTGTTCAAGTGTCCATTTTTGTTGCACTACATTCACTTGGCAGAGAAGATAGACCCACCCAAATATAAAATTAAAGCATTCTTCATAAATATTTTTGAGTTTCGTTTGCCAGACAATCAATTCTCTTTCCTACTGGCTTTTGGGAAGTCTGAGTGATTGCGCTATTCAACTAAATTATATATATATAAACCTGTTGACTTAATCTTAGGGGGTGGGAAGCTATGCAATTGGGGGGCAGACTACAATTTTCTTTTCAAAATTGTAAATGTAAACGATACCACCAAAAAAATTTCTCTACAGTAAGACAGTTTGCTAAAAAAAATGTCTAGTTTTCATGATTTGGTTTCACGGGGAATATTCAAGAAAACTATCCTTCTGAACACTTTCTTCCAAGTCAAGCAATTTGATAAACGAGCTTGCATGAAAATCTGTGACTATGCTTCCTCTTCTTGCAAGTTACTATCAGTCCTCACTTTTATACCTTTTCCAAGATTATTTGACAGACAGATCGAATTGGGTAATTATCAATCAGTAAGGAGTTCTCTACATATGCATATTTTTTTCTTGAATATCAAGAAGTATTTGGTCAGCAGGCTTGTTTTTGGTTCTAGATATGTTAAGAAGAGAAAAAAAAATAATAAAGTAAAAATAAAAAGCTCCAAGATCGTTATCTTATTATAACACCATTTCTATGAGTTGATTTGGAACCGCTGGTGTGATAAACAAATAGTCTTGCAGCTTTTCCATATCATTACTAGTGATAATATATATGTCAATATGCGTAAGAGCTTGGAAATATGAGATGTGATTAAAAATAGCAATAATCTCAACTATGAAATTCAAATGAGATGAATGACAATCAAAATGTGATACCAATAATTTTATTTATTTATTTTTTTTTAAAGGAAACCAGAAAAATCAATGACAAACCAATTATTTATTATAAAACTGCAGTACAAATCACAAACAAGACTAATCCGAATTCTCGTCCTCCAAAACTCTAGTAAATAAAGGAGAGGTAGAATGGCACCAAGAAGGCCAAGGCAGCAAACCATGTTGTTCTGAACAAATGAGGAGAGATGTCTGCTGCAGCAGACCCACCGTCTCCGGTGCTGGAACCCGGTGATGGGGAAGGTGAATGATCATGCCCTTCATGAGCCATTCCCACAGCCACCATCATTGCAAGCACCACAAAAACTAAGGCAAAAGAAACCAATGACCTTCCTGTTGCCATATTGTAAGAGAGCTGTATGGCCCAATTACAATGGATGAAACTAGCCCCTAAACTGGCTTGCTTTTATAGGGGTCATTGACTTGGCATATCTTCTCCTTAAGTTATTAATTTTCTAATAATAGAAGCCATCGGTTAAGAGTGATTGATCTTGTCAGCTGGGGTATGTACAACTGTTTTTTCCTTTCTTTAATCTCCTAAATGAAGACTTTGTACTGGAATATAGTACGACATGCAGTACAACAACTGAATTTTAAAGAATTGGATGATTGAGAAAATGTTGTGCGGCTTACATATAGGTTGAGAAAACATCAAATTTGACTTTAACAAAAATTGTAATTAAAATTGAATTGTATAGTGACATTATTATGAAATTCTTAATTATTATGAATCCGACTGTTATAATATATTAATTGTAGTGGATCCCATTAATTAATTATAGTGGATCCCACCCCTTAATTATTATAAATGTTGTGCAAGTGATTACGCAAATGTTGAGGACGATTGCATAAACATAAGGGGCAATTATATAATTTATTAGGTAAATAGTGAAAGAGGTTGCCTATAAATAGGGGCCTCCTCCACCATGGTAATATATCCCAAAATCAATGGAGAGAAAGCTTCTCTCTTCCTTCTCTCTCTCTTCTTATTCAATTTTTTTATAGTCTTTCAATTTTAGTTCTTATAAGTTACACCCCTAGTTGCAATATATCGTTATAATCCCAATAATGTCCCTATAGTTTGATATTTTGTATCTACACCCCTAGTTGGTTAATTTGTTAAGGCCAAAGTTTTCACAACAATTATATGCTTTGTTTATCCTACGTTTTTTGAAGGGATTGGCTGTATGTTGACAGAGTCAGGCTTGTGTTTCTGAGTGAAATAGCCCTGATGACGGAGTTCTGTTGAACATTTAGTATAAATGGAAACTAAAATGAATTTGATTTCTGCTTCAGAGGTTTAAATTAGGCCCTTTACTTGCAGTTGTATAATCTAATATTCAGTTCCATACATTTCCCTGCATCTGTTTGATTCATAAGTCTCTGTTTGACTGCTTCTATGATCACAATTCACTCCATCAAAATTGAAACTTGACCTGGAGAGCATGTAAATATAGTGGGCGTTGTTTTTAATGCCATTAGGACAGAAAAAAGCTTTTAGGTGCTTATAACAAAATAGAAGTTATTTATAACTTTCCTTCATAATAGGATAAAGCAAATTTCAACCAGGTTCAGGGTCAGGTTCAAAGTTGGATGTTTGTTCTATTGTCTTAGATGAAAGTCATTAAATGAGAACCTGAATGTTATATCCTAATCTGATAAAATTTATTCCAAAATACTGATGACAGAGCAATCACGAAAAATCCAGCCTTTATTATTACATACTAAACAAATAAAAACAAGGCCTAGGCCTTTATTTTTACACCACCAAATCACTGCATCGGTATATTCTTCATAAATTATTAAACAAAGAGTGGCAGGATGGTAATAAGAAGGCTAGAAAAGCAAATGACGGTGTGACAAACAGCAGGACTTCCTTTGCTGGTTCCAGTTACTGAAGGAGCTGGCGCAGGTGAGTGCATGTGTGGAGATGGAGCCAGTGCAGGTGAGTGCATGTGTGGAGATATAGCCGGTGCAACCGTGCAGGCGAGTGCTTGTGTGGATATGGAGTAGTTGTTCCTTCAGAGATTCCCACCAACGTCACCATTGCATAAATCAAGCAAACTGAGGTCAATTGAATTAATTGCTTTCCACTTGCCATATCTTGCTTCTTTGAATAGACACAGTCATTGCAGAGTTGATGGCTTTATAGACAACGGGATTTGTTAATGCCAAAAAATAGCACTAACCAATGGAGGACACGTGTCCACCTGTAGAGATAAAATGACAAAAAATGCCTATGGTTGATTGACGATGAAAATAACAAAAATACCCTTCTGGGTGGATGGAAGTTGAGAATAGAAAAGTGACTTCTAAGTGGGTTGTAAGCACTTGAACTAGGTGTTTGTTAAGTTTAAGATAGTGGGAGTGAATGGGTGAGGTCAAGAAGTAGGAGATGAGAAATCTTATTGGGAAGTTAGAGTTGGCTCTCTAGCGAGGAGGGGCTCAGAGCCCAACTTGGTAGGCTATGGTGATAGGGTTCCGGTCAACGGCGACTAGAATTCTAGTGGAGACAAACCGGAGACAAGTTTTTGGTGATTTCTGACAAAGAGGGGATGGTTGTCTGGTATGGAAGGGACGGTTGTTAGTGGCTTGAAAGGGACAGTTGTTAGTACTCCTCCTTCAATATCAAGTGTTGAACTTCCAGGGACTTCAATGGTAATGGTTGTTGATCCAAGAGTTATAAGGCCCTCTGACGCTTAAGTCGATCACTGCCTCACTTTTTACGGTAAAAAAAAATAAATGAAAAATATGGTAAAAAACGATGATTTCGTGGAGGAAATAAGTGAAGTAATGGCTATGGAGGGTGGGTGAAAGTGAGGAAATTCATAAAAACTCTTAGATTTTGCATAGGATTTTGTGCAAAGATTCCTCGAGACATCAACCTATTTTATTCTCTATATTATCATTTAATCTAATGGATGATCTATCTAATATTGATCATCCATTAGAATGACATGTCATCTTTTAATTTAATATTGATCATCCATTAAAATGATATGTCATGATTTTAAGGGTTCGAAAGATTTTTTAGATAATCTTTGGGTTATCTCGTAACCTTAATTTCGAGGTAAGGAGGGGTTACCACATTTTGTTTTACTTTTAATTGTCTTAATCGATCACCTGTAATAAATTACTATCTTCCCATTACTGAGTTGAGACCTCAACTGGGCAACCTCTTAAGGGTATTGAATTGACTGATAAGACTCGTCTGGGGGTGGAAACTCAAGGGGTCTAGAAGTGGCTAGTGCCATGGAGCTTGGTTTAGTGGTGCTTCTCCTTCTGTTCAAGACCAAGTGAGACAAGAGTGGCCTACCGAGTGTTGAGGCCTCAACTCAGTAGGTGAGCACTTGATGATCCCCCATGGCTCTGACTTCGTTGGTGTGAATCTTACTCGTCTCGAATAGTTGTCTTCTTCTTATTAAGGCCTCGACTCGGTAGGCAAGCATTGGTGGATGTCATGGCTTTGGCTCCACTAATATATATCTTACTTGTCTCGAATAGTTGACACCTGAGACCTGTCCCCTTGGTGGTCGTGGCCTAATTTCTTCAATGCACCTCCCACTTTCTCCACAAGATGGCCTCTCCTATATTTACTTAAATTTGTTTTAAAATTGTCACTTGTAAACATTATTTACTTGGCCATAGGTATTGAACCAAACTAAGAGGGTATTTTGGTCCTTTCTAGGAACATCACTTAATACCTCCACAGGATTGAATGGGAAACGTTGTAACCTAGGAAGTTAACTTATGTATCAACTGTCCAAATCTACCCAAAAATTTGGCTTATTGCACATGGCATTGGGATAGTGGTAGATCTAGTCAATCTATTTAGACTTTGAGAGCAGTTAGACTAATTAGATAAGATTTTGAGTTGCATCCACATTACTGGATCAAAGAAAAACCAGCGAAGAAACAACTAGTAGTTGTAGTGAAATTAAGATACTGTATTTTTTTACCACTATATTGTTCTGTTGCTTATGTAAAGGCAAAGCTGATATAAGAAATGGCACTTTCTTTAAATATAGATTGCATAAACTTTTAACCTGTGAAAAGGGGTTCTTGATTAAGTTATGGTCAACTTTACAGTATATGAATTGGCTTGGTGTCTGACTGAGTTTATTCTGGATTATGTAGAGGAGTGCGCTACTAAAATCGATAGTGGCAGCCTGGTAGGTTATTTTACAGATTTAGTTCAGACAATCTGAAGAACTTTAAACTAAAATCTAATATGCTCTATGGTCCAACAGAAAATAATAAGGTGGACTTTTCCAGTTTTTGACCCCTTCTAACAAATTTACTATTTCCTGAACGACAGTGACATTATAACTGCTGGGAGGAAAAAGAGAGGTGAAAAGGCAGTTTTATAGTTAGTGAATAGCCAATTTGCAACATAAAAGTGACAGATGAAGTAACTTGAATTTTTCCTAGATTAGGACATGCCTTACTGGCAGTTTTGATTTCTCATTTAACATGATTAAAAAAACCCAGTTGCTTAATATAGGTTTCAAAGTTTTAACTTCAGCTTTCCATACTGAAAACCTTAGATTGGTATGTAAAAGGTCCAACCACGACTAGGTTCTATTGATTACAGAAAACAAAACTTGGCTAAATTTATCAGCAGATCTTTGGTTGTAAGTGAAACAGATATAACAATTTTGGACCTTCATATCATCAGTATTTGGAACTTTCGAACCTAAAGTGTCACTACAAACCCATTTGGCAAGACACTGAAGGAACAATATATCCCTTTCATTGTTAAAAAAAATTCTAGCAACAAAAGTTGACGTAAGTTACAAGAAAAGGGGAAAAGCAACTATAGCGGGTGGCCTCTTATTCGGTTATTAATGGCCCTGGATGCCATGGCTCTCAAGTTTGCTCTAGCTAAGGAGACAGATCTTCCATGGCTCTCATTAGTTCCCCTAAAAGCCACCATGAACTCTTCTCTTTGCAACCTCACAGCCAATTCAGCATCCTCATCTTGGCTTGAGCCTCTCCTCACACTCGTATCTCGGGTTATCAGCCTTGCAAGATTTTCCCTCTCCAACCTCAGAGCTAATGCAGCATCCTCATCTTGGTTTGGTATCCTCCTCCTCCTCAAACTCGATGCTCGAGTTCGGACATTGTTGTGAATTCTTTGATGCTCATCTGATGCTCTGCTGCTTAACAGTAGTGCAAGATTTTCTCTCCCCACCCTTCGAGCTAATGGAGAATCCTCCTCTTGGCTTGGCATCTCTCTTCTCCTTATACTTTCATCTCTGACTGATTCCATTGAAGGTCTCATACTTCGTGTCCTCACATTACTATGGATCACTCTTTGTGGGTTTTGACGCTCAGCTACTTTACTATTTAAGGCTCCAGCAGCCTTTCTTGCTTCAATCTCTTGGGGAAACAAAAGCTGTATTGTGTTCCAAAGAACCGTGTTTACAGTACAAGATCTTCCATTGCTGCAAAATCAAACAAATATCATCTTACAATAACACAATGCCTATAATAATTTGACGTAGTTAATTTAGCTTGAATTTTTGGATGAGTAATTTACCTTATTAGTTGTCTGCACTTCGGACACTTCTTCCCACATTTATCAGCAGCAGAACGCAAACATTTCTTACAGAAACTACAAACAAAAAGAAATACTTCTTGTAAAACAGTGACTTGATGAACAAATCACATATAAACATTCATGTAATGTAAGCAATACAAAATGCTGGAATTTTAAGCCTCGTTAAGATGGATCTGGCTTCACCTGTGTCCACAAGTAGTGGTACTTGGTTCGTAGCAAATCTCCAGACAAATCTGCCAAATATGTGAGCCAAGTTACTGAATGATAAGTGAAACCCCATTTGGATTCTATCAAAGTTTCAATAAAGGTTAAAAGAACTAGTCATAAAAACATCTAATTCAAAGATTCTCACCGCACAAGAAAGCTCTTCCCTAAGTTTATCCATGCACGGGAGAACAGAATTTGAGCAAGAAACATCAGAGCATTGGTCATTCAATTCATTTTCTTCTACTTTCTTGTTCTTTTCTTTTTTAACTTCCACCTTTTTATCACTCTCTGTCCAATTAACAAGATGAAGCAAAAGAAATCATCTTCTTTTCATTTCAGCAATCTCAGAAACCAAATAGAACCTCAAGAAATGAACAGAAAAAGTCAATACCTTCTCTAGCATTTTCTTCTTCATCAAGGTCAAGTACCGCTACAGGAATCGAAACAGGACTCCTCCTCTGAGCCCTACGTTTCCTGAAAAAACCAATAAAAAACGAAGAGCCCTTCAAATTAGAGCTACCGATTTGATTTATTTTTCTTATATATTTTCCTTCAAACAACAAAATCAGAGAAACCCAATTGAAAATCTTGATCTAATAGTAGGGTAAGCATTTATTTACCTTCGTGAATTGGAGGGTGGAGTCTTGAATTGCAAATCAGATCGTTTCTTGTGCTTAGACTCTCGATCAGGCGTGTCTTCGACAACAAGGGCTGCGACAAGAATGGCTTCCTCGTCCCAACCAGCCATGGCGGCCGCAGACTTGAATCTGGGGCTGAATAAACTCTCCGCGTTTTGGCCATTTTCAGAGACTGGGTTAGCCTGTTTTGGTTCTTCACTTACCATTTTCTGATAATCTTCTTCCGCTGTTAGTCGATGGGTGGAGGGCAGGGAGGAGATTTGAATAGCTTAACGGTCGATTTCTTTTGAACTTTTGATATGTTCATTATTCTACCCTTTGTAACGGCTACATATTGGGATTTGTGCCACGTGGACCAGGTTGCTTGTAGTTGCAGGTGGCGCCACTTGGGTTTCTTTCTTTATTTATTTAGTAAATTAACCAAATTGAGGATCTTCTATTCAGAAGCATAGTGAAGAGAAGTGTATATATTAATAAAATGCAAGTTGTATTTTTTTCATCTACTCTTTAAAAAATTATCTTCTAAAATAATAAGATTACGTGCCTTAGTACATATATTAAGATGATTTTTTTTTGTTTGATTAAGTAGAAATTTATTATTATTATTATTTATTTAGATTTTAGGCTGCAAATTTGTCTGGTGTTTACTGATCAATTTTATGGTTGCTTAACAATTAGAACACATAGCTACAACAATTTCGGTCATAATTCGTCACAATTCTATATCATGTTCACTGCACGCTGACTTTAATTATTACCTATATTTACAAAAGAATCATTACATACACTACCGCGTGCTTCATAATCTTACAACTCGTCACAATATTTCATGCCTCCTTGTGCTCTTTGTTCCCTTCTTCACTTCTTGCCATGGCAAAAGCTGTGTTTCTGGATCAGCAAAACTCTCCAACACTCTATCCCTGAGGCCGGTGTCATTCACTTGACAGAACCGTTTGGACCAATCCACTGGCTCAACAGCTCGAGTCCCCAACCCAGGGGCTCGATCCTTTGACCCAACATTTTGCCTATCCTTCCAATCCACTACATAAGTTGCTACTCTCCTATAAAACTTCTCCTTAAACACTTCCCACACCTGGTACTTATAGTGATTAATCACCAACATTCCTTTACCTACATTCACGTACTTGTAACCGTCTCGCAAATGAAAATGATGCACTACATTGACCAATGTAGAGTTGAGCGCCTCGGGCCTCAATATACTCTTGTGCCTCTCCGGGGCGCCCATTCGACATGTGTACCCAACCATTACTCCCTGACTCGGCACATGTTTGAGCCCCGATGGCCCAAAACTATAGCACGAAATACGTAATTCCCCAACATTACTACCCCTGCCATTTACTTTTTCAACAACATCACTCAGCATTATCCCTGATGGCAAGTGCAAGAACTCATCGACATCAATGAACCCCACCCAATCACACACGTCCCGCGCCCGTAATGCACAATGGGCGAACCCGGCCTCTTGTGTCTTGATCCAAGGCCAAACATGCCTTGAAATGTTATAGTTTATATCATATAAGGACTCTAACACGCTCTCAATTTCATCTTCACTATTGTTGTCGTAAATGAACCAACGTTGGACCCCAATCTGGGCATGGTACATGACCCATTCTCGAATGAATTGCGCTTGGTTACGCAACATTGTACAAATGCACATTTCGTGTAGTTTTGTAGGAGGCGGGTCGGAGCCCAATCGGTGAACCGGGCGGGCTATGGTTCGGTACATTCCTTTACCCTTAACTCTAATTGATACCTTAACAGAATTATCATCCCCTCTTTGTGGCCCACTCAGCACACTCAAAGGGGTTTTACACCGTGCGATCTCCTGGGCAATTGACAACACTTCTGATCTTAACAAGAACTTAGTTCTCGTAAAATCCCAACCGTAAACACACTCAAATTTAGAAGCATCAGAAACTCTGTCTGGCCGTAGATTAAGTCCCTTGACAAACACAATCGTGGTATTGTCACGGTCGATCAAAGCTTTGTAAACAAGTGTGTTCCACTTGTGCATATGCTTAACTGGGATTACCCCATGTGATTTTAAGTCAAGGGACAATTTAAAGCCACGTGGAATGGAGGGACAGCGTACTATCTGTTTGTCAAAATCCTCAACGTCTATTTGAACAGGCGGTTGCTTAATGAGCAGCGGCTGGGATGAATTAAAAGAGGAATAAACGCAGTCGAAGTCCTCTTTGATAAATAAGCGAGTCGATGGAGGGTATTTTAGGAAAATAAGTACCTGATCTGGAAACATAACCGTTTCTCGTATTGAGACCACAGGAGAAACCGGAGTTACATCCCTCGTGACTTCCATCATTGAAGGTCGCCATGTGGACCCCAGTACTGGATGAAATCTTTCTGTTTTTATAAAATTAAAAAAAAAAAAGGAGACAACAAAAATTCTATAAATAATTAAAAAAAAATCTGGTACAAATGAATGTTCTGGACATATATTAAAGAGTTTATTAATCGATTAACTAATTTATTATTAAACAAAAAAAAAAAAACATAAACGATTACTATTAGCAGAAGTACAGAACAGAGAAATTTACCTCCGAAGAAGAGGCGGATAGTGGAGAAAGCGAAGTAAGCGAGAGAAACGAAGATGGTGCACCAGAAGAATCTACTCCACGAAATGACGTCGCGTCTCCTGCGGTCCATCAACGCTGGTGTTGAGAAATCTAAGAACAACTACGATGGTGACAAACCTGCAGGAACTCGCGCAAAGAGCCTCGTCTTCACCTGCTTGATGTGTAATTTATCTGTCATTTTTCTTATATTGGACTTGGATTGTTTCTTCTTGGTACTCGAAACCCCTGAGGAAAGTTGGAGAGAGAAAGCGAGACGGCATACATCCATCTCAACTGATGTCTTTGGTGTTTCGACCGTTCATATCGGCTTACATGCGGTCGTTATTTTGTCCCATTTGGTTTTTTTATCCTCTGGTTACTTGATCTTTGATCTATAAGACCACTTATCCAATCAAATTCTGCCACTTCATCAAGTACGGGAAATGAAAACCCTTTTATTACCCCTTTTTACCCCTTCCTATAGGCGCTAAAATATTCTGGTTTTTATGGATTTAATAATTCAGAGAAAATATAATTAAATAAAGAGTAATGTTATTGATCTAATTTTAATATATTAAATTTCATAGCTAAATATTAAGACGAAATAGTGGATCACACTTGCACATCTCGACAAATATATGTGGACAAATTATTTTATTGAATGAGAAGATGCATAATGACATTTTGTTAGGTAGAGCTTTGTATGTATATTGAATCACAGTCTATTTAAAGGTTAAAGATTTGATAATGAAAAAAAAAAGATGTTATTTTCCTTAAAATTTTATTCTAAAAACAATGCTATATTTTGAATTTTGTATGTTGATTTATGTAATTATTTACCAAAATTAATGCATATTATAGAAGAAAGATAATTGTCAAGCGATGTTATGTCACATGGGTCTTTATTGAGTAAATCTCATAATATAGTAGTTTTAGTGAATTTTGAAAATTTAAAAAAAAAATAGTAATTATCATTGACAACTCTTACTTTTTTCTTTTATTTCACCATATAAAATTTTTTTCTCTTTTTATCTTATGTCATCCTTAAATTTTTAAAAAATCTATTCTTAACTTCTCTAGTTAACATTTATTAACCTTTATATTCTAATAAATTTATCATTTTATCTTTACTAATATATATAAAAAAATAACTAATTTTTAAAAGATAATATAAAGTTAAATAATCAAATTACCTTTAAAATAAATACAAATATTTCAACAAACTTGTAAATACCACTAAATACAAATAAATACCAAACTTGTAAATAAGTATTATGGAAAATGCAATGTCGAATATGACATATTCTAATGTTGAAATTTTCACGTTTGGCCTCACAAAATCGTTGTTAGACGACATAATAGATATTTTGAATTAAATAGTTCCCACTTTAAACTAACTTCCATAATCTCTTGCATTTTTCTTTTTCTATTAAAGTACTCATTTAATTATCCTTTTTCAACTTAAATACTAATATATCTTTTCTTCTTTTATTACAACACTAATTTAATTTTACTTTTCCTATGTAAATACCAAATTCCTTTTTTCTTTTCCAATTTTTTTTTATTTCCTATAAAAATAATATTCAACTGTCTTCTTAGATGATTAAAAAATAATAATTGATAACTAATTAGGTTTTTAAGTTGTAAAAGTATGTATCACGACAAATTTGATATTAGACTTTCGGTAATACTTATTTATGAGTTTGATATTTATTGGTATTTAAAAGTTTGTTGAAATATTGATATTTTATTTGAGGATAGTTTAGTTATTTAATTTAATATTATCATTTAAAAATTAATTATTTTTTATATATATTAGTAAGGACAAAATAGTAAATTTATTAGAATATAAAGGTTAATAAATATTAACTAATAAAAATTTTAATTGAAGGACTTAAAGAAGAGATTTTTTAAAAAATTTAAAGATGATAAAAAACAAAAGAAATAAGAGTATCATATAAGTAAAATAAAAATAAAAGATTAAAAATGGTCATTGATAATTATTCTTACAAAAAAATAAAAATATATATTGAGAATATTAGTTAACCACGTAGAGGGACACGTGGTACAGAATCATAGAAGCTAAAATGGTGTCGCAAACAGAATATAACAGAGGTTGGGTGTAAGTGGTGAAGAATTTCAAATGATTGGGGGCCACTTCTTTAAAACGTGGGGACCCCATTCATCACTTTCTCGTCTCGACTCTTGAGTTGAGTGAGAGAAGGGGAAACGCTTTGTCGAAAGAAGAAAAATCAAAGTTGAAGCAGTTGCTATTTGTCACCACCCCAATTGGTTAACGCTTAAAGTCGTTAATCAATCAATCTTATCACTTGGAAATTCTCAACGCACAACTTAGAAAAGCAAGTGCTGCTTTATCTTCTTTCTGATTTTTTCTTTTAAAAAAATAAATTGGTATAGAAGCATACTTGAAATTAGTGTTTGTAATTAAAGCCAAAATTGTCAAATTAGCAATTGATAACCCACGAACACAAATCTCCTAAAAAAAATAATTTCGAAAGTACCAAGTTGAGAAGTTTAGTCAATCAAGTATTAATATATATTATTGACTAAAACTGTTTAATTATAAAATTATAAGCATTTATTTGTCTCCTAATTGCATCAGAAGCTCATAAGCTTAATTCTTCTTAAACAGGGCGACTCCAGCTCTATGTGATGAGCTCAGCTCAGATGCAATTCAAATATATAAATATACATAGATGATCATCCTATATAATATTATTACAATGTAATCAAATGCTTGATTTCTAATTTTCTATGCCTTCTAATATCAAAACGTCCATTTCAATGCGATTAGCTCAGCTAATTAAATTTATAAATTAAAAAAAAAAAACTACCAACTTTCATATTAGTTATTA
>JANLJB010029802.1:0-17601 GCA_026212285.1 Bursera cuneata
AAAAAAACCCGATTCGGGTCCAATTTTTATGACCCGTCGGGTTTTGTTCGGGTCGATCCAAACCCGACCCGACCCGTGCCCACCCCTATTGTTGCATACGAAATGCAGAGCATGAAATTCATATGTTAACATATCTAATTTTACGTATATAATCACTGACAAGTCTTAAACCATCTTGTATAATCAAATTAATAATGTGACAAAACACATCTAATATAAAACATTTGACCGCCTAGTTGTAAATGTAATTATTTTAAAAATAACTCTATAACTCTGTCATTTGAAGATGTATTATCAAAAGTTATTGAAAATATTTTGTTAATAGTTTCATATTTGCTAAATATTTTAGTTAATTCTTCATAAATGGTAACATTAGTATGTGGATATTCCAACGCAAAAATCCGAATAATTTTCTTATATAATTGTCAATTAGAGTCAATGAAATGACTAGTATATATATATATATATAGATATATATACATATATTCTATGTTATGACTTTGAGTAGTCTACAAATTCAATGCAAATGAAATTACATCTCCCAAAAATCGTTAATTATTAAAGCATTTTTCATCTTATGATATAGTTTAATAATATTAGATCCAATAGTATTTCTACTTACTTTTCTTAAGCAAGATTAAACATAAGTTTGCATAGCCCACTGAAAACGGCTAAAAAATCTTATTGATTCATTAGCTAACACCATCCACTTAGCAATAGTTATCCTCATTTGATCTTGATCATAAATGAAATTGGATATCTCATTTACGATATTACCAGTATTTAGTTTAATTGGATGAAGATGAACCCTTAGTTCTTCAAAATAAAATTTGTGTTTGTCTTATTTCTTTCAGCCTCAAAACTTGTTTGCATATATTTTTGATGTGTTTTGTCAAAATTTAATGTACATAACTAAATATATTGTGACAATATTTACAAATCATTTCTTCAAAATGTTGCCAAATATGAGATATACGTTCATTTTTTTCTTAACTTTTGTTTTTGGTAGTTGTTCTACTTGATAGAGATGTTTCAATTATTGGTTATGATTCAATTGGGTTTGATTCAGGAGTTCATTGGTTGATGAAAGAATTAGAAACACTACTCCTATCAAGCTTAAATCTTTCTAAAATAATCATTTGAAACATAATAATCGTCTCTTCCTGCCCACCGTGATTAAACCCCACAATCAAAAAATTCCAAGACACTAAATTGGGTTCCACTCGCTGATACATCTCATTAAAAGGCTTTTTCGCTTCATCTAGGCTTCCCTTCGCACGTAACCAAAAATCATAACACTAAAAGTAAACACATGCTATTATAGCAATCTATCAAACATTTTGTGGGCATCCTTATTTGGTGACGTTTTAGGCACATATGAATAAAAGAAGACTGAAGAAACAAATCCAAATCAACCCCTAACACAAACAAAATTCCAGCAAATGAACATATTTCTCATACGACATCCAGCGCATGCCTTGAAGATTTCAGGCAATAAGTGAAGAGCGGATTGAGCATTTGCTCCGGGGATTAGCGTTGGTTGTTTAAAGATGTCATAGATGCAGAATTATTTAAAAGAAACATAATTAATTCTTAATAAAGCAATAATATAGTGGATACAATTACTAAATTAATTTCAGAAACATATGAATATAATAAGTCATGCAATGTAACTAAAGCAGAACAGAAGATCAATAAATTCGATTAATCAGAAAAAAATTGTTCACATCAGAATGATAATCCAGCTAGAAGAAAGGGGGKTACGAGTACACTGTATCCTCCTCTGGGTCCCTTTCCTTACCAGTCGAGCTACTTTGTTCTTCTAATTGRATCGGAAGAGAAAATACCTATTGGCCGTGGAGCTGTCTCACGGGACGAAGACTTCTACAGGCTTTCTTTTGCCCTTTTTACCTATATATGCATGGCTTGGAACTAGATGTAACCAGTATTTCTTTTGATAATATCTTACAATGTTGAAAACCATTTCTAGAGTCACTTAAGTCTTCTAATTAGTAATAAACCAAGATAGAAACTTCCATTTCTCAAGCAAATCTATTTATTAGAAAATCTTTACAATAAATTAATGATACTTGATTTGTGAAGCTTGAAACATCTTACAGATGATTAAAATATAAGGTTTTACAAATCTAAATATTTAAATATTTATATTGCTAAAGATTTAAATCAAGAAATTTGGAAACATACTTCATTGTTTTAAAGACTAAAATTATAAAACCGAACTTCACGTTTCGGAAAAGAACCAATTTCAAATGTAATAGAATCGATTTCGAAAATCTTTTAAAAATTCAAATAAGGGTTGTGTTAATGCCGAAAACTAGCACCGGTATTAACAATGTAACACGTGAATGAGAGAGACGGGAAAAGCAATTTCGCCTGTGAGCTTTAGGAGGTTTGGTAGGTTATGATTCATTTGGAAACCAGTTGAAGTCAGTCTAGTGGGGGCTGGTAGATCTTTTCACTGGATGTTGTACCATCCACTCAAAAGCCCATAATTCCATTCGTTTTCTGTCATTCATTTTCTTCTCGTTCCTCCATTCACTTATCGTTTTGAGTGTAGACTTCCCGTTCACGTCATGATGATCTTGTGCCGTTTGCAAGAAGAGAAAAAGAAGAGATTTGTGGAGAGGTCGTTTGCAGGAGAAGAGAGTTGTGGTGATGTCGTGTCTGGGAGAAGAGAGAAAAAAGAGAGTTGTGGTGATGTTGTGTTTGCTGGAGAAGAGATGAAGAAGAGAGTTATGGATATTTTGGTCTTGGGGGTTGAGGTTGGTTAGGGTAATCAACTACATGTTATTTTTTATTGTTTTCCTCATTTTTCTTACCCAACAAACATAAGAATCAAATATGAAAATCACTATTGAAATCACATGAAATCACAAACCTGAAGTTTAGATTAAGATGTTTGTGAGTAAATTATACTCATCATGCAAAATAACAGTACCACGAAATGAATTCGAAGTCACAAATCTGGAATCATATGCATCAGGATGTTCGGCTATTGGCTTTTGTGTTTGCACCTGTAGTTGTTGTTTTCTGCGTTTGGGGTGTGGCAGCTGACTGGAGTTGGAGTGTTTCAGCTTTGCGCTTGCAACAGTTGGTGATCTAGCCACTCGGAGAAGGAAAAGACCCGCATATAAAGGCAAAAAATATCATATTGCAACATAACTCTGAGAGCTATATGTGAATGGCTTCTGGGGACATGTTGGTTATGGGAGTGTTTGAGTAATTAGGCAATTAAACATATAAGGTCATCTACGTCAGACTCCATGGATGTGGCAATGCGGTAATTGATAATGGATGATTCTACATGATTTGGCAATGAGTGATGGTGGCATACACTTGGCTATGAAGATTGAGTTTTCGACAGAAAAAATGGTAGCCTACAAAGATTTGTGACTGTTGATTGCATATTTTTCGAGGACTGGAAATTTCTTTGATAATTAGGTTTTCGTACAAGCAACTAGATCAAGACATTTTCCTAAGTTGAGTGGCAACTTAATGGTGTTAGATTTGAGATTGAATTTTTTTAGTGCTTAATTTGGAAGTCAATTTGTCAATGATTGTGTTTAATTTGTATTTGGATTTGTGGGTGTTTATTTCACTCGTTATGTTAATTTACTTTACTACCCTTTTCTCTCGTGGCTTCACAAAACTGCGACTAATGGCTGCGGTTTTCGTGCAGGCTTTCAAAGAGTCGAGCAGCTCGGAAGGTTTTCACATAAAAAAGGGGGTAGACTGGTAATTCCTCCTTATTTTTTTAAAAGAGAAAGAAAATAAAATATAATATAATTATACTTTAAACCAACTATTTTTGACATTTTTTAAAATGAAAGAAAACAGTAAAAGAAAATGAAGTTACACGCGGTCTATGAAAATCTAGTTGCCCGGCTGCCATTGGTGGCTGACGTTAGAGATATTTTTAGACAAGAAACAGTAGGTATGCAGAAGAATGGAGAGGAGAATATGAGAGTTAAGAAAGAGAAGAGAAAGAAAAAGAGAAAAAGAAAAGAAGATTGAGAAGGAGGAAGAAGAAAGAAGAGAGAAAAATAAGAGAAAGGAGGAGCGGAAGAAGAAAGGAAAGAGGAAAGTAAGAAGAGGAAGAAGAGCAAGAAAGAAAAAGAAAAAGGAGAGAAAAAAGAGATTGAAGAGAGAAGATTTTTTAATTTTAAAATATATTTTTAATCATTGTTATAATTTTACTAAAATGTCCTCATATCTTTTAACTTTTAACAAAAAATTGTTAACAATGTGGGGTTTGATGAGGTTTCTGGAAAGTTGAGGGGCTTCGATGTTTTCGTACATAAAAAGGGGTTGTCCGATATTTTTCTTTTATTTATATCATCAGTTTTTTTAATTATTTTTTATAGCAAAACAAAAGTTAAATCATATTTTGAAGTTAGTAACAATACAATTTGTATTATCATAAAATAAAATATTCAATAAAATAATCCAGTCTTAAGTTGCACCAAACATAGGATAAGATTATTCACAATCCAATCTTGTCTTACACCAAAAGAGAGACAATACTGAAAATAGTCCAATTTTGTCTTAAAATTTTTAATTTTTATTATTCTGATAAAATTATTTTATAATCAGACTTAAGTTAAAATAATATGAGGATTGAGAATTAAATTAAAAAAAAAAAAAACACTCCTTAATACTAAAAAAATAATCCAATCCTGTCCCAACTCTGAAGTAACTTGTGGGGGACTGTCTAGAATCACTCTTGGACAAAATATTGGCCCAATACTCACGGCCCATACTTTATTCCCTAAGGGCTTTGGGTGAGGAAGTTGGGTGAGGAAGTGCATTAAACGTTAGACATGGCAAATCTGTAACCTGCCAACTTATTTTTAGTTCTAGTCCTCCACTGGTGAAGGCCCATAAAAAAGGCCTCGGGCTAACAAATCGTGAATTTTCCTGGATTTTACGGTTTTGATTTGAGCTAGAAGATCAAGTCCATTAACATAAGAAGTGTTTAGAATTGCCCCAAAGTTTTGGTGAAGTTCAAGCCAATCAATCTGGAATTGGCTGGATTTTTTTCTACTGAATTTCTATGATCGACAAGAAAACGATTCAGATTTTCGAAGAACAACTATAAACATAGTGAAAATTAGCATAGAGAGTAGGCTAATGAGGATGATGTAAATCAAGCTTTAGATTTTGTTCAAAACGGGAGATACAAGAATATATATTTAAAATTTTCTATTGAATAATACAACAACTACTTCTACTTGATGACCACAGAGAAATTAAAGCTAGCTAATAGTTTTTCTGCATAGAACCAAAGTGAGGACCATGAACAGTGGTTTCTGTATTAGCCCCATCCGTCAAAGGTGTGAACGACAAGTATTCTTTACTCACTCCTACTAAGTTATGGGCCCAATTTGGCCCATAGTAATTAAATTCTGGTCCAGAGGAGTGTGACCACTGTCCATAAGGCCCACAATTGGACAGCTTTCTTAAAGGGTGCACGAGACAACAATGAGCAAGATAGCATACACACATTTGGTAGAAGTTACAGAGACCCGTCACCATCAAATGACGTCCTGCGTGTCATGATCTGTCACACTCGGGTTTGGATGTTGGTCTTGTCGTGACTCGTGACTTTTTGTGATTCGTGTGAGAGAGAGCCACGTCATAAAAAATATGTCTTTTTATGAGGAGACTTTTTGGGAGGGGTGCAGCTGAAGGTGAAAAGAAGGTTAAGCCACGGACGGACGATCAAAGATTTGTTTTGTTACGGAGAAGAAACTTTGATAAGGTAGGTCCAATGCAATCCCTATCTAACGTGTATCACACGCATCATCCTCATCACTGGTGCCCGCTTCCTCTCACTTGTTCACACATATATTTGGGGTTTTCGTTTCGGGTTTCTTTATTGATTCCTTCCACGTCAATTTCTTTTATTTTTTTATTTTTTTTGAGTAATTTAATTTGAAGAACGGTTTATGAAATTATTTTAACTAAAAGATTGGATTGTTTGGATAAAATGATGATGATTGAAGAGCATAGTTGAGGATGTGACATAATGTTGGAAGGAATCCAATCCATTTCATGCCTTTAATTTATTTAATTAATAAAAATCATTTACATAGTTCACATTGCCTGTGAAACAAGCAAAAGTGTGCAACGACCCAAGTGGTTGTTAATTATTAAAAACAATTATATAAGATCATTGGTTATGGAATCATATATGTTTAGGTATGATTCACTCGATTTTTAGTTGACTAAATTTGGTCCGTGGACCAACGCTACATGTCATATTTACGTGTGAAGATCATCATTACTGGACGAGTCTATACATGCTTATAAACTACGCATCAAACTTTAAAGCATGAAGAGCAGAGAGTAATGTGCATAACGTGGGCACATGGGCATATACAGATCGATGCTGGTTGAAGGAGAAAGGGGTGAGAGTCCAAATATTTATAATTTTTGCATGGCTACGAGTGATAGCCCTAACGCACATTAAAAGGTAATGCTTTGAACGAACTCCATGGACATCCCCCATTGAATGCAATGCAAGGTAAAGTATAATATTCATTCACGAGGACCTCGATAGTGTTTTCTTGTTCAATAATTATATTAGCTAGATAACATTATTGAATAATAAGAATGGAGAATATAATATGTTCAATTATTGAATCTAATGAATAACGGGATGATTCATTATTGTTTTGTGAGTCTGAAGTTGTTGAGAGGGCAGAAATTATTATTATGAATCAAAATGTGAAATGTTGGTGAAATAATTATATAAGAAAAATAATACAAAAACATAGAAAAAGTCAAAAAGAGAAGACAATAATATATTCAAAGGAATTGAATGTTGGTGACGCAGTAGTTGTTGCATGTAGCGTGCCCTATTTCCCGTGACTTGGATCTTTCAACTTGACAAAACAATTTAGTTTCTTGACGTAATTTTAAAGCTACAAGTAAACCCTGGCATTGGTTTGTTTATTAATTTATTTTTTTGAAGTTTGTTTATGTTTGTGTTCTGGGTAGAAACCATGGCATACTTGGTGGAAACTGGCAACTGAAATCAAAGTAAAGTAAATAAATAAAATAAAGACAATGAATTGAATGCTTTGGGAAAAGCTTTTGTTCCCCCTTTTCTCTGTTTTTGTGCCTTGAATTGACCGTTTCTTATTATTTCATCACTATTTTTGTTTTGGTTTGATTTGATATATAAGTTTTCACTTTTAATCTTGCTTTGTTGTGTGAATTTGAAAAAACCCACTTTGCAAAATGAATATATACGTGTGTGTGTGTGAAACATATAATGTTATTGAGATTTAAATTTAATATATATTTAATAATTATTAATTTTTTTTAATCTAATAATAGAAAGAGTTGTTGACTTAACATAAAAATTATATTTTTTTTTTCAATTTATAGATTATAGTAAATCAATTATTATCTAATAATGTGTAAAATTAAGTTAAAAAATTAAGTTACAATAGTCTCACGTAAGTGTATAAACTCATACTATTGAGACTTATTTTTTTATTTTATTTTATATATTATTTAATAATTATATATTTTTTTAATTTAATAGTCGAAAGAGTTGTTGAATTGAGATTAAAAAAAAATTATATTTTAATCTCTCTTTTCTATTTATAGATTGTAGTCAATCATTAATTATCAAATAATATATAAAATTAAATTTAAAAATTAAATATATATATTAAAAAAGCTCTTATATTTAGGGAACATGAACATTGATGTAGGTGCAAGTACCCACATTTTTCTAAATAATATCAAAATAAAAAACTAAATCAAGAGAAGAAGACGTTGATCAAACGGTTTCAGCAATTTCACATGATCCCACTCAGGATCTGGTCGGATTGCTTGGATGCTTGTGTTGTGGGTTTTCTTGCTTGTTCTTTTATTTTAAAATTTTTATTAATAAAGATAGAATTAATTGCTTTTTTATAAAAAAAAAATGACACCAAAATGATCCTATTTTTCCCTTGAAAAAACAGTATTTAAGTGAAAAATAGGGTAATAATTATTAGGGTCCAAAAGAGAAGAGAACAAATTTTCCGGGAAAAGCGCAGTCAAAGAAGCAAAACAAAACCAAACTAAACAAGAGCAGAAGAGAAATAAAACAGCCCTGTCATCGAAACGCCGCAACACATGCAACTGAGGCTGAGGTTGACGTCGGCCACACGTGAACCCCCATGATTATTACCTCAACTCAAATCAACTAAACTAAACTATCTCACGTAGGTCCCACCCCTCGCCCGCCCCACGTGCGGTTGATTTTATTAAGATTCAGAATGTGTTGGGTTTGTCTTCTCCTTTCGTTTCCCTTCCTTCTCTTTGCAAGACTTTCTGTCTTTTGACAAATGGAATCCGGATGCTTACGTAAATTAATCTTAATTAATATTTAAAACCTGGGTTGGTAATTAATTTATTTTTATTAATTTATTTACTGAGTGTAGGTGGCAGCCTTTGATTGGTTCAGAATCCTTGTTGATAAATCTATGAGAATCTGTTGTCGTGTCAAACATTTTATACTTGCTTAACAACCTACTACAACCCAGAGCTAATTAGTCAAGATTATATTATATTTATTTTCTAATTTTACATCATTTTGATAATGACTTTGTCAAATGTCTTCTCCTTCTAAACATTTAAAATTATTTTGGTAGAAAATAGGAAACTTGTTCCAATTTTTCTTATTGATAATGACGTCTGACATGGATTGAATTCATATCATGCATAAAGGGGTTTCGTTATCAGTCTAATGACATTATTTAGACTTAGACTAATATAACAATATTGTGTTTGTCGAATCTTAGATCAGAGGAGATCCACGTTCACATTGAATAAGAACTTATTTTATTGCAGTTGAGATAAGATTAAGAGCAACTACAAATTAGCTTCGAGATGAAAAATGGTTTTGATTTCTTGCAATTCAAGCTACAAAAGCAAAACCAGGTCTGAGGGTTTTGTTTTGCTCAGAATACTATTCCTAGCTATCACTGGGCGGATATTTGAGTAAACAGACCATGTCATTTATAACAAGGCAACTATTCCTTTATAGAAAGTAAAAAAGAACAAGAATCCTCGAGGATTGATTTAGCTTCAAAGTCCAAAAAATGGATCAGGATGGCTTCTAGCATACTAAGAAGAAGCATAAAAGGTCAGCAGGGGAACAAAAGATTCAATCAACCAGCTGTACAATTGAAACCAAAGTTTTATTTCTTTACTCTACACGCCTACATTGTCACTGCTTGAATCCATCAGAATGGTCAACCTCCTAGCTCTTTTCATGAAGTCACTGCAACACCAAAAACAATAATTAATTAAAACAAACACTTTTCTTTCAAGGGATAAACAAGAATTAAAGGCAAAGGACTCACACCTGAATGGTTCTTCTCCAATATGCTTAACTGAACCTGCAACATCAAGGTAGAGTACATGGCTCAGTGTCTCAGAATTTTCTATGCCAAACATGTCTGCAAGTTTTCTGTACAATTCATCATAAGACCCAAGCAATGAAAGGTCAAGTGTACGACCTACATCCTCTGATTCCATGAACACTTTACAGTGTCCAGTCTCCGAGTTGGGCTCTGCTTCTTGGCGGTTATCTTTATACCACTGGAACCCTTCACAGAATGAGCGCTCAGGTAGGCCTTGTTGATGAAGTGCAGATCCAGAACCGTCAGAAAAATTTGCCATCTTATCTAAATTGCCTTCTGATGAACTATTTCCAGTAAGAACTGGTGAAACTGTATCACCAGAGCAGCTGAGAGACATCTGCTGCTCCGTAAGTATTGGTTGGCCAAAAAGTACAAGCTGGGGTGTCTTTACATCATCAGTTCTTTTTGAAGTCTGGGTAGTAGAATGTGCCATGGTTAGCAAGCAAGAAACATTCTCACTCATGCTAGGCTTTTGGACGATTGGGCTATTGAAGACCCTTGTGGTTGTAGCACCACGATCAAGCAGTGGGAACCCAGCTGTAAACAGACCTGACTGCAGTTTATTGAGGTGGTGATCAGACAAGGATAGACCATAGTGAGCATGCCTGGCTCCCTGCATGCCAGCAGGAGTGTTATCGGGTAGACACCCAAAGAGGCTGTTGGGCCCAAGGAGGTTGCCAGAAAACGTTGGTACCGGAAGGTGGCCATCAAGGGGGAAATCTGGGTGTTGTGGCAGTCTTGACTTCTTCCTTGGTGGTGAGAAGGGGGATAGGTGGATGGCGGGCATGTTTGATACCAATTCCACCAGCCAGGGACTAACACGTTTCACATTTTGGAGCAAATCAGGCTCATCCCATGTAACCTGTAACATTTGGACTTCAAATATTATATCATGGTAAAACCGCAACAAATCTTGACAAAGACTAAGAAAACAAACAGAGATCCAGAAATGTAAATTAAAAAAACCTACGGGGAACATATCTTCAGAAAAATTTGACAAACAAAAATCTGAAAATTTATGATTATAAATATAGTAACCTTAATCAAGCCAACATATTATATATTTAAGCCATAGGTTGAAAAAGAAAGTTATGTTGAAATGGCAACATCACTTGCATAAGCGAACTTCAAATTAGAAATTTATTGGAAAGAAATATCACAGATTGCTTGACAAAAAAGGTGCCTTTCACTAAACAACTTCAGTCAACAACTTTATCCATCTTCAAGCCCACATTAAGATTTTTAAAAGTTAAGTGTGAATAAATGCAAGTGCGTCTTACACTGTAAAAGAATAGGGAAATAATACAACAAAAATATTAGCAACTTCCAGTCAATCACAAAGCATGGGCAAAAAAATAATGCTGCAGTTAAACTAGCTAAAACTTGCAAAACTTAACCATAACAATTGAGTACCCCAAACAAAAACGCTCAAGTAAACAGAAAACTTAATAGGAAGAATCACTATCGCAGACACGAACAAAAATAAAATGAAGAGTAAACTTGATTACTGGGTAAAAATTAAACATAAAAGTTTTTTAAAAAAGTAACAAGATTGACAACAGAATTTGAAAAACATACACCATAGTTTAAGTTACCAAAATTACATGGTGTCTGTTTTATGCTGGTGTTTTTGATGCAGAATTGCAGATCAAGAATGAGACTTTACCTGGAGAAGCCTCCAAGGCGAATCAGGCCAGTAGAGGGGATCAGAAACCTGAACAGAGGATATAGTTCCCATAAACCAACTAATCCGTGAAGAATCCTCCGTTTCAAAGGCCATTTTAAACCTCATTCCGGAATACCACCGGATCTGCAATGCTGCCTTCACCATCGAAGCCTTCACACAAAACTCTGGAGTACTGGCTCGAGGGTAATAAACAACCTCAAAGGGCTGTCTATTGGCAGCAAGTGTTGCAGCTTCGATGACCGATTCAGGCCTGACCTTCCCCTTCCCCATCAAATTATTCCCATTCGACCCGTTAACGTTTGCATTACCATTTCTCATTAATTTACTATCATCCTCTCTCAGGAAAGCTGAAAAACCTCCATAAGGAGCGACACAATTCCCGTTCCACCCCGAGGACACCTCTGGCCCACCGCCGATACCTCTCTTTGCACGGCGAATTCCAACACAAAGATCCCCATTCTCTGCCCTCAAAAATACAATTGAGTCCCCAGCAACAAGCTTCTTATGGTTCACAAAAGTACTCCACCCAGTTGTCAACAAATGTCTCCTAGGTGTCCCTCTATAAATATGCCTAAACTTCCATGTCTCACCATGGACATCCTTTGCAAGAATGGTCTGCACAGGAGGATCCGCGGAGTAATCCAATCTTGGAAAGATTGTCTCTGCGCAATACCTTGGAACAGAAAACCCCCCACCATTATTGGCATCCGATTGCGTCAATGTCTTAGCAAAAGACGCTGGTTTATCTCGCGTTTCAGTGTTTTGAATTCCAACAATTCCATCATCATCAAAATCAGGCTCATTATTACCAACTGGAATCAACTTAATTTTTGCAAATACCTCATCAGTTTCAGGATCAGCCATGAATTTGACAGCCGACACTCTACAGAGTACATATGGTGGAATTCTTTGGCAGCTCCTGAAATCAACCGGCCCACAAGCGTGCTCTGCATGGCCCTGGGGGAAGTAAAATACTTTAGCGTTGACGGGTGGCATTTGCACCATGCCACCTGCACACGCATGCCATAGCTGAGAGTCTAAGAACTTCTCCACCTCTTTTATCTTCTCTTTTGCGTCCATAAAAGTAATCATCTCAACCAGCACATAAACTAGAAAAATGGAAAAATCCTTATTCTTATCTCTTATCGACAGCTGCAAAAACCACATAGATTATCAAATTAGACACCGAATTGAAAGCAACAAAAAGAAAACGAAGTAATAATGAAGAGAATTCATGAAATTCTTACCTTAAAAAACAAATTGTGAGCTTTATACCATGTCTCCACAGAAAGCGAGATATGCATCAATTATTATGAACCCAGAACTGAAACTTGGAATTCCATAGAATCTCAACATTGCCAAGCCCAAAAGACTTGAAGTAATCCTAACAAAGCTCCATGTACCTCTCAATTCCACCCATCAACTTCATCACTCAGCAACAGCACGAAAACCAAAAATCCCCAACAGTGTTCACAGCTTCCACTGATACAGAACAGAAGAAACACTAACTAAAATATATTTCAAAACAAAATCAAAGATCTAATCAAAATTTCTGCTGTTTCTATCTATCAGTAACTAAGCATATAAAAATCTCTGTCTTCAAAGTCTCCGCTAAATGATCACGAAAGCCTATTCATAAAAATCCCTTCAGAAGATGAATCTTCTCTTAGTTCTTGTTCAAAGATTCAATCAAGAATCACTCTATGGCCGACACAAAAGCAGATAAAAAAGCACACACACTCACACACTCTAAAAAAAAATGAAAAGAAAAGAAAAGAAACAAAGCACCTTTTGGGATCATGCAAGAGTCCAAAAGGCACACACTAAAGAAAACTCAACTCGTCAGCCTCGCTAGCTTACTAATTAAGAGCTGTAGTTAGTAATTTTAGTACTTTTTCTGGGTCTGTGTTGTTTTTATTTATATGTTTATTTGTTTTTACCTTTTTCTTCGGATCTGAAGAAACTCTGTGTATCTTCAGAAGCCAGCAAAACAACAAAGATCTTTAAGGAACCTATCTATTTTATTTTATTACTTCTATTATAATATTCATTTATTAATTCCCCTTCAGATAAATTTAACAGTGATGGAGAGTGTTGGTTTCCTTTTCGCGATATCTTTTAAAGTCTCGCGAGATTATTGGGTCTCTAACCAGACAACTTAACTGTGGTTAATAAGTATGCTGCTTTTAAGTCAACTACAGTTAAGTGTACGAGGGTTGAGTTTGTAAGTTAACTAAAACTGTTTGCTGTACTGTACTTTTGTTGCGGTTTTGTTGAGAGATTATGTTTTTCCTTACCCGCGAGTGGAATCACGCTCTGCTAGAGTTTGATTTAGTTTAAGGGAATATATCAAATTCAAAGTGCGCGTGGTCTGTGTATGTCGCGGACATAATAAAACATTTAAAAATTTAAATTTTATTATTTAAAAAATTAACTCGTTAAATTATTCTGTTTAAGACATGCATTAAGAAACCTGTTTTAATAAATTAATATAACTAGTTTATATCTTTATTATATTAATTAGAACCAAAAATCCATGACAAAATAAACAAAAAAAAAAGTATTAATGTTTTGTTTTTTAAAATGTGATTATTAATAAATTTAGAAAATAATTAATTTTAAAAAACAATATTACTTTTGTTTTATTACTCTTTAATGTCCAAAACTGTAAGGAAGGGTGAAGAGAAGAAGTCAAAAATCCTAGACAAAAGGTGAAAATAAAATCTTTGGCTTATTGAAGTTTGTTATGAGAGCGTGTATAACACAATCGTAAAGAGCGGGTGGGCCACAAATTTTGAGGTGAGTCCCATTTCTTTTGGTCGGGTGAGGAGAAGAAGCCGTGGTGAACTTTTTTTCTGTTATCTCTGAACAGCAAGTCAGGGAGTCTGGCCCCTTGACCCTTCTAGTAAAACCACTTTGTTGGGTTATTTTTGGAATTTTATTATTATTTTATTTCTTTTTCACTTTCACCCTCTTTTAAGGAGCGTGTGTATAAAATCAAAATTCTAATTCAATCCGAATGTGTTGATACCATGTTGGACAAGAACAAATTAGTGTCACTCATTAGTCACCACCCATTTGATAATTCCTTCAAATATATAAATTGCTTTTCCTGAAATTGCAGAAGCAAAGTAGTTACATTTGAATCAGAAGATTTAATAGTTAACAAGTTCAGTGTCTGTTTTTAGTTCTAATTAATGCAAACTTGAAAACCCTCTTCAGCTTTACACTTTCCAAGCAGAAATTAAAGTAGAAACCTATCAGTCCGCCAAAACAGTATATTCTTTGATTTCTCTCTGGTCCCAAAATTATTGCACAATAATTACTCTGCTTTACAAGGATTGAAGTACAAAACAATGAAGAATCAGAATCGGTGACTAATTACAGTTAGCATCGAGAGAATGAGCTGTGAAGCAATTACTAGCTATACCTATACATCACCAAAATGGTTTCTGTTCTGGCATTGATTTCTATCATTACTCTAAATAGCAACAGCGACCAAATCTGCAAGTCTTGTTGTGTAATGAGAAGACAAATTAATTATAAAGATAAATTATCATGTATATACACTGTTGGAAGTTTTCAAAAGTTATAATCTGATTAAAGGGTGCCATTGATGGAACACTTTTGAAGCTTTTAAGGCCATGTTGTCTGGCTTGTTCTCACAGCATCTAAAGCATTTTTGCTTTATGGGTGCATCAACCCAACATGAAAGACCCTAGGTTGAACACGTGAAACGAGTGTGTTTCAAACAAGATTTATTCTGAAATCACAAATTTAAATTTAATTAATTAAACCCGATGTATCCCATTAAGCGAGTAGACAGACTTGTGTTGTGTTTATAATTAAGTTGAAACCCAAAATTCAATCCAATGGAGCCCATTGCCAGGGTGAGAGACAAGTTTGATGGCTTTCTTGTTGTTGGGTGAGTGTAATTGTGTTATGAGCTTGAAGGGGTCCCAATGTGAGGATGGTAGCAAACGGGTACAGATAAAAACATTCATGTCAGAGGATGGAGATCGATGGATGGATCAAATTAATGAAGAGTAGTTGGGTTAAAAACAACAAAAGCACAGACATGCAGCAGCATGCATGCCCTAACGACCAACGCCATGGTTAGAAGTGAAAACTCCATTTGTTATGAAATTTGAGGGATGTCTAGTGGCCCACGTCTAATGTAGATGGCCTTTGTCTCTCCTCCATTACTTGAGACGGAGACCATGCACAAGCTAAGCCAGCTAACCCCACCAACAAGGAGGGCGCACTCACTCATATCTATCTGTTTCTGCATCGTCACCAAACACTGTCTTTTACTTACTTGTTCCCCTTTTAGAAATTTTTAATCAATCACTGATCCGTGATTATTGATTCAATGCAATCTAATGGATGTAACAAAATTTAAAAGATGGTTATATTAATTTAGTACCAACTCATCAACTTACATTGATCAGATTGCAGTGAATAAAAAAATTATGAATTGATGTAACAAAATTAGCCATTTAGTGTAATATAGCATGCACAATAATGTAACCTATAGTATATCTTCACATTACAAATTTATATAATATATTAATTAAACAAGCCTTTATATTATATATAATCAAATAATTTTTTTATATAATCTAGTTGTTATATATAATTGGTTCAACCATGTTATTGTTTAGTTATTTATCAACTCAAGTGTGTTTATACAACATTTATACATGCTTTAAAAGTTTATTCTAGTGATTGTTAGTTAATAAAATTAAAGATATAATAATAATAATATATAAGCATTAATTGGGTACCAAAACTAACTGTCATGTATAAAAGAAGGATAGTCTAAAAACAGATATTAAAACCTCAAAACTTGGTGTATTTTTATTACAAATATCATTAAATATAGTAACATAATTAATTTAATATAATTTTTAAAATAAATCAATGATTAGAATAAATAAAAATATATAAGTTTTGAGAGCTTAATAAAAAAAATCTATTGATCTCAGCCACTTATAAATTATATCATTAAAGATCATATGATAAAAAATCTTAAAAAACTTATGTGAAAGAAAATCATGAATATAGAAACATGCAGTACCATTATGTTATAATTAATTAGTCGTATTGCTGCAACTTTCCTTAGTTTGCCAAAAAAGGGCTAAATGATTAACTTGTTTTATTGCGGTTAATAAAATCATAAAAAAAATATCTACCCTCTTGTGGGCCTCATCATAAAAGCAAAATCATCCCAAATCATTATTTCTCCTTATTGTCATTCTATTTCCCAATTTGATAATTTTAACATGAATACAAGTTGATGAATAAAATAATTTTCGACACAAGGGGTGAAAAAGAATCTATTGGCTTGTTTAGTCACAGTGTTTCAATGTGTAAAGGTACACAAATTTAATAATATTTATGAGTGTCATTAAAGTTAAAAGAGGTGAAATGTAGTTGATCAATGATACGGTCTCTTGTTGGTTGTCTTTTATGGCCCAAAAATACAACTATACGTTGACCACAATAAAAACAAGCCGAATTACTATTCTTCCAACTTCCCCACTTCTAATCACAACCAACCAATCCATCTCCATTTAATTTCATATACAATAAGCTTATCAAACTTTTTATTTTCATAAAATTTTTATAGTCATCAAATTTCAAACCTAATTTTTTTTATAATACAAATATTATCTATAACCTTAATTTTTCTTTCAAATTTGAAATTTTAATCAAGGACAAAATCGAAATTTTTAAGTTTATATATGTACTTCAAGATCCTTTTATATTTATTATGTTTCAAGAGTATATTCGTATTTTTATAGAGTATTTAAAATATTGTATTTGAGCTAAACTTAATCAGGGGTATAATAGTTTTTTTTTTTCCACTTCTGTTACTTTACTTTGTTAGTTAATGAAAAATGTTTATTGATGATTTTCAGTAAACCTCAAGAGTCTAGTTGATTAAGGTGTCAAATATAATTTCTGTTTGAAATTAAACCAAAACATGAGGGTGGTGTTTAATATTGTCCCCTTTACTTAATTAACCTTTTGCTTGTCTTTAAAAATTACCTTAGTTTATTTTCCAAAATACCCTCTTTTGTTATTCCATTACTTAACCGAAAATGTTAATTTATGATTTTTAGTAAACCTTAGGAGTCTAGTTGATTAAAGTATCAAACATATTTTCCGTCTGAAATTAGACTAAAATACAATGGTACTATTTAATATTATCTCATTTTTCAAGCTCAAAAGAGCCAAAAGATTAGGCCAAATTCAAAATCCAGGGCCAAGGTAAGTTTAATTTTTCAAAAGGCTAAGAAGCCTATTAGGTTCCGGCATATGAGAGGAACTTGACCTAAACCAGTTCAAGGGTCTAAGTGAAACTTGATCAATATCTAACGGGGAATTTACTCTGACCCCTCAATTAGATTTCAAGAAAACACTTAGTCCCACATTTTTACTAAACTAACATTTATCCCC
>JANLJB010029803.1:0-17610 GCA_026212285.1 Bursera cuneata
ATGGGATGCAATGTAATCCAATTAGACCCAAATTAATTGGATTGCATCGCCTCCCAAAAGGTTGAGTTCTATGTTATTTTATGTCTCATTTTGTTGTAATTATCTTTATTTGTATGTATAAGTGAATTGTGAAGCCTTAGGGCTCATTTGTCATGTTTTTACCTTAGTCATTTTTTGCTCATTTTTGGGTAAGGCAGCAAGCTCAGCCCCCGGCACTCACAACCACCGCTGCGACGCTCATCCGAAGGCATAATTCCTTTGCAAGTCAGAGAGCTAAGTGCCCCGGCTCCCAAACTCTACCGCCACGACACCCAGGTGAAGTCGCATTTAGCTTTCAAGTCAAAGAGCTCAGTGCTGCAGCGCCCATTGGAACTGTTGCGGTGCCCGATCGTAGGAATTTCAAATGCTACCCCTTATTTTCTTTTACTTTGTAGTTTAAGTGAAGGGCAATTTTGTCCTTCCATTTTTTTTCTTGTATTTTACCTTATATATAAGGCCTCCTCTCTTGTAAACAAAACACAACTTGATGAATATATGAAAAAGTGAAGTGTTTTACACTTAGAGAGTTTTCTCTCAACTCCTTTATCCAATCCTTGCCAAGATTGGTGGTGGTGTCTTGATCCAAGTTGGTGGCTTTGCCTTTATGCTTGTGATCCCTTTGGCTGATCTATCCTTGTAAGTTTTCTCTTATTTGTTTCAAGTATTGTTGTTGAGAATTGAAGTTGCATTTGGAGACTTTGTGTTGGATGATTGTTGTTAGTTGAAGGGCCATTTGAGTTGTTCTTGAAGTATGTTATTAGGGAGGTTGTTAGGTTTATTTTAGTGCAAAATTTAGGTCATTTGGGTGGGTAAAATAGTCATCCCGAAATTGCTCAAGGAGGTGTCGTTTTCACTCCTTTTTGGATGCCAAATGCATCCCAAAATATAACATTTGGTATCAGAGCTTTAGGTTGATAGTTAGGAGTGATTTTTAATGAGTTTTATTCATGAAATATGGAGTTGCAATGGTTGAACAATGGAGATACGGCTCAAGTCACAAAGCAAGTCAAGGTGCCTTTCTCTCTAGGCAAGAGGTACGTTGATGAGGTTGTGTGTGATGTAATTCTTATGGATGCATGCAATCTACTTTTAAGAAGACCTTGGCAATATGATAGAGAGGTTGTGCATGATGGTAGGAGGAATACTTATTCCTTTAAGTTTGACAAGAAAACCATTACCTTTGGCCCCATTACCTCCTACACACTTACCACCCAAAACACTAGCCCAAACACCTACCAACCATCCACCAAAGACACATCCCATAAGAACCTTTTCCTAAACACCACCCAATTGGAGAAAGCCATAAGAAAGCAAAGACCTTTATTTGCTCTCCTAATGGCCGAATGTTCATCACCACCCATAGAATCCAAAATTCATCCAAAGGTCCAACCAATTTTACAAGAATTTGAGGATGTGTTCCCCCAAGAGTTACCTCATGGATTGCCACCCATCCGAGGGATAGAGCACCAAATAGATCTTATACCCGGTGCAACACTCCTAAATAGGCCGGCATATAAGTGTAACCCTCAAGAAACTAAGGAGTTGCAAAGGCCAGTAATGAGTTGATTGCCATGGGATTTGTGAGAGAAAGTTTGAGTCCTTGCTCCGTGCCCGCCCTCCTAGTACCGAAGAAAGATGGTACTTTTAGGATGTGCATTGATAGCYGAGCCATAAACCGAATCACCATCAAATATAGGTATCCCATACCTAGATTGGATGATATGTTGGATGAGCTCCATGGTGCTACAATCTTTTCAAAGATTGATCTTAGAAGCGGGTACCACCAAATTAGAATGAAGGAAGGTGATGAATGAAAGACCGGCTTCAAGACAAAATGGGGCTTATATGAGTGGACCATTATGCCTTTTGGACTCTCAAATGTGCCAAGCACTTTCATGCGTCTCATGAATGAGGTATTGAAGCCCTTCCTTGAAAATTTGTTGTGGTTTACTTTGATGATATCTTTGGTATATAGTGATGGGGAAGAAAAACACTTAGAACACCTTAGGCATGTTTTTGGGGTGTTGAGAGAAAAGAAACTATATGCCAAGTTAGAGAAATGTAAGTTATTCATGGAGAGAGTTGTATTCCTTGGACATGTTATTTCAGGAAAGGGGATACAAGTAGATGAGTCCAAGGTGTAAGCCATAAAAAGTTGGCTTACACCTAGCTCAATTACAAGAGTGAGAAGTTTTCATGGGCTAGCATCCTTTTATAGGAGGTTCATAGCCAATTTTAGCACCATCATGGCTCCCTTGTCAAAATGTATGAAGAAGGGTGATTTCAAATGGATGAAAGAGGCAAATGAAGCATTTGAGTTGCTTAAGAAGAAGATGTGTGAAGCTCCCATTTTGGCTCTCCCAAATTTCAATGAAGTCATTGAAGTTGAGTGTGATRCAAGCGGTATGAGAATAGGGCTGTTCTTCTTCAATCAAAGAGGCCCATTGCCTACTTTAGTAAGAAGTTGAATGACACAAGGAAGAGGTATAACACCTATGACAAGGAATTCTATGCCATAGTGAGAGCCTTAAATAATTGGAGCCATTATTTGCGCCCGAACCAATTTGTCCTTCATTCGGATCATAAGGCATTGAAGTTTATCAATGGCCAACACAAGCTCAATCCGAGGCATGCAAAGTGGATAGAATTCCTCCAATCCTTTAACTTTGTATCCAACTACAAACAAGGAGATAGCAATGTTGTGGCCGATGCTTTGTCGAGGAGGTATGCCTTACTCTCTTTACTTGACTCTCGTGTACTTGAGTTTGAATTGATGAAATTAGATTATGAGAGGGATGAAGTTATGAGAGAATGTATAATCCAATGCGAGAAGAGTGGGAGTTATGGGGAGTTTGTGATAGTTGGTGGATTTCTATTTAAGGGAAATCGGTTGTGTGTTTCCAAGGGTAGTTTTAGGGAATTAGTTGTGAGGGAAGCACATTGTGGGGCTCTTGCGGGTCATTTTGGGGTCACAAAAACCATAGAGATGTTGAGAGGGTACTGTTTTTGACCAAAAATGTTGGGGGATATCCAAGCCTATATAGCTAGGTGTGGCACTTGCCAAAGAGTCAAGAGTCAATTTAAACTGGGACCTTATATTCCTTGACCCGTACCCGAAAAGCCATGGGAAGATTTGAGTATGGATTTTGTTGTCGCCTTGCCTAGGACCCAAAGGAACAAAGATTCCACCATGGTAGTAGTGGACCAGTTCTAAAAAATGGCTCACTTTATTCCTTGTTATCAAACCTATGATGCACCTCAAATATCCGACTTGTTTTTTAGTGAAATTGTGGGTTGCATGGAATACCCCGTACCATAGTGTCGGATAGGGATACCAAATTTCTTAGCCATTTTTGGAGAAGCATATGGGGAAAATTGGGCACAAAACTCATGTTTAGTACTTCTCACCACCCACAAACCGATGGGTAAACTGAATCCATAAATAGAGTGTTGGGGAATTTGTTGAGGGTGGTAGTAAGTAAACACTTGAGAGATTGGGATCTTCACCTAGCCCATGCCGAATTCTCATACAATAGGAGTGTTAGTGCCACTACGGGACATTCACCTTTTGAAGTCTTGTATGGTGTAAACCCATTGGTTCCCCTTGACCAAACATCATTACACTTAGATTTCAAACCTAGTGTGGAGTTAAAGAAAAGGTCAAACAAATGAAGAAAATACATGAGGCCGTGAGGAGCAAATTGAGAGAACAAATGAGAGGGTGACAAGGAGAACAAACAAGCTTAGGAAACCAAAACATTTCAAACCGGGAGATTTGGTTTGGTTGCACTTGAGGAAGGAGAGGTTTCCTAACAAAAGGAAGAGTAAGTTATCACCTAGAGCCGATGGACCTTTTGAAGTGATTGAGAAGATCAATGATAATGCCTATAAGATCTATTTGTATAGTCAGTATGGAGGAGTCTCTGCCACATTCAACGTAGGGGATCTTAGTTCGTACTTGGATGATGAGCCGAATTTGAGGGCAAATTCTCCTTAATCCAGGGAGGATGATACATTTTCGATACCACCAACACCACCTTTGACTCTTTGCTCCACCCATGGTCCGACCCATGCGTGCCTTTCAAGCCTATTGGATCCAAGCAAACATCTCCAACACATCCAAATTGGGTACTTGGGATCCAACTCAACCATGGGATGAAATGTAATCCAATTAGACCTAAATTAATTGGATTGCATCGCCTCGTAAAAGGTTGAGTTCTATGTTATTTTATGTCTCATTTTGTTGTAATTATCTCTATTTGTATGTATAAGTGAATTGTGAAGCCTTAGGGCTCATTTGTCATGTTTTTGCCTTAGTTATTTTTTGCTCATTTTCAGGTAAGGCAGTAAGCTCAGCACCCTGGCGCTCACAACCACCGCCACGACGCTCATCCGAAGGCACAATTCCTTTGTAAGTCAGAGAGCTCAGTACCCTGGCTCCCAAACTCCACCACCACGGCACCCAGGCGAAGTTGTATTTGGCTTTCAAGTCTGAGAGCTTAACACCGCAGCACCCATTGGAACCGCGTTGGCGGTCGACCGTAGGAATTTCAAATGCTACCCCTTATTTTCTTTTGCTTTTTAGTTTAAGTGAAGGGCAATTTTATCGTTCCGTTTTTTTTCTTGTATCTTACCTTGTATAAGGCCTCCTCTCTTGTAAACAAAAAATAACTTGATGAATATATGAAAAAGTGAAGTGTTTTACACTTGGAGAGTTTTCTCTCAACTCCTTTATCCAATCCTTACTAAGATTGGTGATGGTGTCTTGATCCAAGTTGGTGGCTTTGCCTTTATGCTTGTGATCCCTTTGGCTAATCTATCCTTATAAGTTTTCTCTTATTTGTTTCAAGTATTGTTGTTGAGAATTGAAGTTGCATTTGGAGACTTTGTGTTGGATGATTGTTGTTGGTTGAAGGGCCATTTGAGTTGTTCTTGAAGTATGTTATTAGAGAGGTTGTTAGGTTTATTTTAGTGCAAAATTTAGGCCATTTGGGTGGGTAAAATAGTCATCCCGAAATTGCTCAAGGAGGTGCCATTTTCACTCCTTTTTGGATGCCAAATGCTTCCCAAAATATAACATTCTATCAATGTCATGCCTTACTCTAACTATTCCTCTTTAAAACTTGGACCTGTGAACAAAATTGGTATTGTGATCCAATTGGCTGATAGATCTAACACATATCCTAAATGTATATTTGAAGATGTTTTTGTTAAAGTAAACAATTTAATTTTTTCTGCTGATTTTTATGTGCTTGATATGAAAAATGGTGATCAAACTACTCATATTTTGCTTGGGAGTATTTTTAAAAATAGTCAAAACTAAGATAGATGTACATAATGGCACACTTACTATGGAATTTGATGGCGACAGTGTTGATTTTAATTTTTATGATTCCATGAAATATCCTAGTGATGATAGTCCTATTTATTCTATTGATGTGATTGACTCTTTAGCACAGGAGGTCTTTGAGCTTGACAACAGGGATGAGCTGGAGGTTGCTATTACCAAAAACATAAAGGAGGAGGATAAGGATATTATTTCTAGTCCAAGTTTACAGGAAACTGTAACAACACTGAATGACCTATCAGGAGTACAACAGTCAGGTAATGTGTCTTATATTTCATTTCCCATTTCTAATGAGAAACCATTACCTTCTATTGTGCAGGCACCTGTTGTAGATCTAAAACCTCTTCCAGACCATCTCAAGTATGTCTTCCTCAAAGATGAAGGAAAGTTTCCATTCATCATCTCTAATAAATTGAGTGCACAGCAAGAAGAACAATTGGTACAAGTTCTTAAAGATCATCAGACAGCCATCGGGTGCACCATTGCGGATATCAAAGGAATTAGTGTTGGATTCCCATCCAAGGATCATGCAATTAGGTGAAATTCAAACAAGATTTAGGCAAGAATACTTACAATCTCAAATGTTTGAATGTTGAAACTTTGTGACAAAACATTACCACAAAAATCCTACACACATACAAGCAAACAAGTAAGATTAATTTTCATCCATGGTGTGTACTTCTAACACCTTAGGATTACACAATTTCATGATCATCATATGGATATTTATCATAACGTACTCCAATTACAATGATAAAGAGATACAATTTCCTTTACTCCGAATATGCGATGTATATTCATACTGTGATGCTCTGGGCACAAATCATCTAATAATTAGCCCATCCATATATATGCATTGAATCCTACTTGAAAAAGAAACAAAACCTTCTTGACAGCCATTGAGAAGATTGAACCTGCCTATGATAGAGGTGGTGAAGAAAGAGATCCTCAAACTTCTGGAAGTAGGCATGATTTACCCCATCTCAGATAGCAGCTGGGTCAGCCTAACTCAAGTAGTTCCCAAGAAGATTGGAATAATAATAGTGAAAAATCAACATGATGAATTGGTTTCCACCAGGGTTTAGAATGGCTGGAGGGTTTGTATAGACTATAGGAAGTTGAGTGTTGTAACCCGTAAGCACCACTTTCCTCTACCCTTTATTGATCAAATGTTTGAGAGGTTAGCTGGTCATTCTTACTACTGTTTTCTTGATGGATATTCAAGGTATTTTTAGATTGTAATTGCTCTCGAGGATCAAGAGAAAACAACGTTTACATGCCCCTTTGGGACTTTTGCTTATCGTCGTATGCCATTCGATATTTGTAATGCTCCCGCCACCTTCCAGAGATGTATTGTAAGTATCTTTTCAAATTATCTTGAGCATATCATTGAGGTATTTATGGATGATTTCACTATTTACGGGAATTCATTTGAAACTTGCTTACATAATCTGACACTTATCTTGCAACGATGCATACAAACTAACCTTGTTTTAACTCTGAAAATTGTCATTTTATGGTAGAACAAGGAATATTTTTAGGCCATATTATCTCTTCTAGGGTATTAAGGTAGATAAAGCTAAGATAGATATCATTCAATCTTTACCTTACCCCACAAGTGTATGAAAAGTTGGTTCTTTTCTTGGCCATGCAGGTTTTTATCAAAGATTCACTAAGGACTTATCCAAAATTGTATTTCCCTTGTGCAACCTGCTTCAAAAGGATGTGACCTTTACGCTTGATAATGCATGTAAAATAGCATTTGATAGAGTAAAGGAGCTGTTGACTTCTGCACCAGTCATCCAACCACCTGATTGGAACCTTCCATTTGAGGTAATGTGTGACGCCAGTAATTATGCAGTGGGTGTCGTCTTGGGTCAAAAAGTTGGAAGATGCCATTTACTATGCCTTGAAGACCTTGAACGATGCTCAGAGAAATTACTCCACTACTAAAAAAGAGCTTTTAGCAGTTGTCTTTGCCTTAGAAAATTTAAACCTTATTTGCTTGGCACTAAGATAATTGTTTATTCTGATCATACAGCTCTTCGATATTTGATGATAAAGAAGGACGCCAAACCATGGCTAATCCGATGGATTCTTCTCTTAAGTGAGTTTGACTTGGAGATCAAAGATAAGAAAGGTACCGAGAATCTAATAGCATATCATTTGAGTCGTCTAGTCCATGTGAAAGATGAACTCAACTTGAAAGAAACATTTCCTATTGAGCAGTTGTTTTCTGCCAATGCTACATTACCATGGTATGCAAACATTGTCAATTATATGGTTACTAATACTCTACCTTTTGATTTATCTAAAGCCCAAAGAGATAAGTTAAAGAGTGAAGCCAAATACTATCTATGAGCAGTTGTTTTCTGCCAATGCTACATTACCATGGTATGCAAACATTGTCAATTATATGGTACTAATACTCTACCTTTTGATTTGTCTAAAGCCCGAAGAGATAAGTTAAAGAGTGAAGCCAAATACCATGTATGGGATGAACCCTACCTGTGGAGGCATTGTGCTATTCAAGTGATAAAAAGATGCATTCCTGATCATGAAATTATTTTCGTCCTTACTTTTTGTCATGCTTATGCATGTGGAGGTCATTTTGGTGCTAAGAGGACGGCCAAAAAAGTATTGGAATGTGGTCTTTATTGGCCTACACTCTTCCGAGACTTATACTCTTTCCGCAAGTCATGTGAACTGTGTCAAAAGACAGGTAATATCTCCCCGAGGAATGAAATACCCCAAAACCCTATTTTGTTTTGTGAAATTTTTGATGTGTGGAGCATTGACTTCATGGGACCATTCCCTGTTTCTTTTGGTAATATCTATATTTTACTTGCTGTCGATTATGTCTCGAAATGGGTAGAAGCTAAGGCTACCCGAACTGACGATTCTAAAGTTGTTACAGATTTTATCAAATGTAACATTTTCTCCAGGTTTGGGATTCCGAGGGCTCTGTTAAGTGATAGAAGCATTCATTTTTGTAACGGTACAGTGGAGGCTTTGCTGAAAAGGTATCATGTTACGCACAAAGTATCCATGGCTTATCACCCATAGACCAGTGGTCTAGCTGAAGTTTCTAATAGAGAGATCAAGCAAATCATTGAGAAGATAGTCAATCCTAATAGGAAAGACTGGAGTTTGCATTTGGATGATGCTTTATAGGCATACAAGACAACTTATAAGACGCCTATTGGTATGTCCCCATATCGGGTTGTATTTGAGAAACCTTGCCATCTTCCAATTGAGTTAGAACACAAGGCGTATTGGGGTATTAAGAGTTTCAACATGAAACTAGATGAAAGTGTCATACACAAGAAGTTGCAGCTATAAGAGTTAGAGGAGATTCGCAATGATGGCTATGAGAGCACTCAAATTTACAAGGAAAAGACCAAAGCCTTTCATGACAAGATGATTTCCAATAAGGATTTCAAAGTTGGTCAGAAAGTTCTATTATATCAAGCATGACTTTGGTTGTTTCTAGGTAAGTTACGTTCTCGTTGGATTGGACCTTTTGTTGTTACTAATGTATTTCCTCATGGTGCAATAGAAATTCAAAGTTCCTCAACTTCCCGAGTATTCAAGTTGAATGGACATAGACTCAAGATTTTTCATAAAGGTTTGCAAGTGGAGAATGTGGAGCAATCGAATCTTCAAGATCCACAGTATACTAGTTGAGTGAGGGTGTATCAAGTCAGGCTGAGGACTATAAAATAAGTGCTTATTGGTAGGCAACCCAATGTTTTGTTTTTTGTTTTTATGTTTATGATTATTTATTTTTTCTAGTTTTTATGTGTTTTTGTTTAATTAGGATCTTAGACATTGTCAGCCATCCAAATTCCTTTAAACAAGAACTTTAACTTGTGTATTTTGTGCATAAATAGGCACCCAACACAGAGACTCACCACTGTGGCTAGTCTTATTACCGCTGCAGCGCAAATTTGTCGTGCCAAAATGAGGTGAAGTCAGAAACTTACCGTTGCGGCTGAAACTTTCATCGTCGCAACGTTCGAGCGTAATGAAAATTACACTGAAGTTATAGACTCAGCACTGCGGCTTCCACATTTCACCGTCGTAGCATAAATTTGCAACAAAAAATAGGGAGTGAAGTTAGAGACTCAGTGCTGAGGTGGAAATTTCTCAGCGCCACAGCAAAAACTCAAAATTCAAACATTTTTCGTCGTGACACAAATGCCATTACCGCTGGGGCGGTAAAGGCGGTACTTGGCAACCATTCACGTTGGAATTATGCACCTGCATTGATTAAGGTTTACCACCACGATGGTAAAACAATTTACTCGTGACGCTTATGCGCTGTTGAAGAAGCGAACCGCCTCTTCGTTTCTGTAGAATTCAAAGAACACACCCAAACTCTCTAAACCTCCGTCTTAGATCTACATCGATCTGGTAACCTTTTAAAAAATCATTCCGATTAAAGTGTTCATCGTATCGAGCTTTACAACCTACAAACTTTTTGTCAGTTTTAATCGGTGGAACAAGGGGTATTTTCAGTATTATCTCTTTTATTTTTTGTTTACTTCCGATTTTGAAATTTTTTTTGGATAGATTTAATTGTCTTTTGCTGATCTATATGTATTTGGGATTGACTTGGTGTGATATTGATTATTGAGTTGATTTAGTGAGATTCAAAATTTTAGGGGGTTATTCATCATTTTTAGGGAGTAAGGGACTGAGTTGATAGTTTACATATATCGTGAGGTAGGATTGATTCCTTAAACCCCTCTAGTTTCTATTCTTGCACTATGGCCCCCAAGAGAGCTAGGACTGCTTCTAGTTCCGGATCTTCATTTGATCGGACATGTTTTGTATCTGTGAAGGCCGCCTAATGGTTTTTGTCCACTCTTTTGACGAAGATCCCGGTACCCAAGAGAGGTTTAACATCGATGAGCAGGCTCTTGAGGAGATTAGTACACGAGTTCTATGCGAACGCCAGGTACCAGACTATGGGGAGAGTTCAAGTTAGGGGTAGGATGGTAGCTTATGACAGAGAGACTATCACCAAATACTATGGGCTACCTCCTGTGCCCGTGGATGAGTATGCTTTGTATAGAGCCACCACATTTGATCCTGATACTGTGCTTTAGTTTTTATGTGTTGATGGTGCATCTTGGGAGATGATTCGAGATGTTGAGCCTATCCCAATCCTTTCGCAGTCGTGCCATCTAAGGTCTTATGCCAGAGTCTGGCACTATTTTATTGTACAAGGATGATTGCTACGATGCATCTTATTAAGATTACGATAGATAGAGTCAGACTCCCGTACTACTTGATGAGAGGGGATTCGATTGATGTTGATGACCTTTTATACTCTTCCATAACCTATGCATTGGATTATGGTAAAAGCGGGTTGTATTTCCCATCATTGATCACACAACTTTATGGTCAGACAGGTGTTAAGTGGCAGCCCAATGAGCTGGTTCAACAGTAACTCTAAGATTTGTTCCACTGCCATGTGACGAGAGTGTGAGGCAGCTACCCGTGCCTCCCAGGCACCTACCAATCAGGTAGGACCCTCCCGACCACCTTTATCTCCACCCACCGAGCTCCTACCCATGCAACTGGTCCTTCTTATCTTCCTCCCTCGCAGTTGAGTGAGCCTGTACCTTTTGTTTTTATAGATGACCTTTTTGACTTCATTGTACAGGGCTTTACTGTTACACATCAATGGCATCGGGCACTTGCAGCTGTTTTGCTTGTCGACACATCAATCCTGCCTCCTATGCCGAATTGGCCACCTACCGTCTCTCGACCTCCACCGAGTACACCAGTTCTTCATCCTTCTCCAATAGTCTCTATCCACCATTCCTCTTCGGGCCAGGATTCCAATCCTTCCTCCCAGCATCAGCCTGGCGTGTGCGCCCTATTTTTGGGGCTTTGGATGGTGTTGTTAGTAGCAGCACTGATGAGATGGACTTTGTTGATAATGATGTCTGACTTTCTTTTCCTGTATTTGTTTTTAGTTTGGTTTTTATTCTATTTTTCAGACTTATATACGGTTATTTTAGTTCTTTATTTTCTTTTGAGTTCGTACAATGAGGACATTGCACAGTTTGGTAAGGGGGTGACAAACCCTCACATGTTTTTGTTTTCATGTTTCTTTTTGTTTATTGCATTATTTTAGTTAAGTTTTGAGTAGGACTTAATAAATTCATTCCTTTTGTTTTATTTCATTTTCATTAGCTCTTACCATTTTTTTTCATTTTTATAGAAGGTGTTTCACAGGTTTGTGAGGCAAACATCTCTATCTTAATTTTTTCAAGACTAAGTGTGGGTGTTTTGCATAGTATTATAAAGACGAGAGAATCAGCTAATGTTTGATACCATCTGAACCATAGAATGCATCTGATGCTAACTCAGAGGTGGACGAATGAGAGGAAATAATCCAAGGTGTTTTACTTTTCAGTTATTTTTATTTTGAATAAATTTAGGATTTTTCTTAGTTAGGATATTGTTTTGAAATAAAGATTTTAGGTAGAGTCTTCTTAATCTCTAGAGTCTTTTAGTTTTGGGTTGTCTGAACCTATTTTCAATATATGATGAGCCATGATTTGAGTGACTTAGGGCACTTAGAAATATGAAAATGTGGTTATTGATGTTTCAAGTATTCTCCGATAACAATTGCTAATAACTATAGTACTTGAACTCTATGAGCACTATATGCAATTGAAAGACATATTCTGTTGATAGAGAAAGTTTATGTGGTTAGTACAGTCTAGATATTTAGTGACTTTAGAACCTATTTGAATGAATCTTTAGGCGAAATCCTAAGAGACATATGACATAGGAAATGACTAAGGCCATTTTTTAATCGTTTGAGCCTTTCTAGCCAACCCTGAAGTTCATATTGTTCCTTTTTGCACCCAAACCTTGAAATTATTGAAGCCTTATGAATGTAAATAAATAAATTTCCTGAGAGAAAGAAAAGAAAAATTAGTTGGAAGAACTCTCCCTTGCTGATTCTCTCTTTCTAAAAAAAAATTGTTATAGTTATTGTAGTGGTAAGGCTAATCGAATGGATGTGTGGTTAGGCACACGGTTCATTTGAATGATTCCCCATTATGATTATGTAATTTAAAAAAAAAAGAATTTTGGGTTGAAGTGATCTTCTGAGCCTATAAATACTCATCAAACCTGTTCATTACAAGCTGAAAAAGTCTTTTTTGATCTTATGTTATATGTGATCCTACATTAATGGAGATAAACAGGAAAAATAGGCCTATGGAGCATTAAATTTAAAGCATAACTACTATATAAACTGATCTAATTGATAAGAGTTTTCTAAAATTGCATGACACACACACAAAAAATATTATAGAAAGGTGGAATTTTTGTCTTGAAATACAAGAAAAATTGATCAATCATATGCTCATATTCTTTGTTTTGTGTTTACTCTTTTCTCTGATGTTGTATGGTTCAAGAACTCAACTCATGTTCTGTTTAGACTTAGGTTTACTCGAGGACGAGTAAAGGGGTAAGTGGCGTGACCGAAACGATCACCCAAAAGTAAACCTTACTTATTCCCTAAATGTGTCGAATAGTATAATGTAAGTAAGGGTTGAATCCTCAGGGACTGGGTTATGAATATTAGATTAAAACCTAATTTATTACTTCTAAGACCTAGTTTTTAAGATGCAAGGGGGATTTATGACTAAATAAAATTATCTAAATTATGAAAGCAATTAAAGCAGATAAAGTAAGCAGGAAGACAAACGTGATTGAAAGAATACTTTAATTCGCTAGACTTATCAACTCAATTGATCATATTATTCTTAATTGATTTGTGTGATTTACAAGAACAACAGCCTGATATACTCTATATCTGTTGGAATACACCGACCTATCATTCCTAGTTAATTAAAAGAACCCTTATTAATTAACCCTATTTATTGAATAACCTAGAAGAAAGTTTACTATATTTAATCCATTAAACACAAAGATCCTAGAAGGTATAACTGAATCAGGCAAGATTCTCCAAGCGTGAACCTTTAACCTGAGACTGTGAACTACTTTGCAGTGAACACTACAAATTGTTACTAGTGCCTAGAATTCCCAACATTTACCTATTAGGTTTCTAGACTAACAATGAACTATCTAATCTGACCTCTTAGTTGCACACCTAATCAATCAAATAGGCAGTTCTAAAATTAATTTAGTAATTCACATTNATCCCTTAAATCTATCACAAAATCAATAAGAATGCAAAACCAATTTTATTGAATCATTGTCTAACTATATAAAGTTTCTCTCAATCACATGAAAATTTAGTTACACATAGCAGAATAAAATAAAACAGTTAGAAAGATAAAACCCATGAAAAGCTCCATCAAATTCTGGGCAAAAGATCTCCAAGGCTGCTCTGAATCTCCTTGATGGTTCTTCCCTGGCTCTGTTGCTCTCTCTAACGACTCTCCATTCTAAAATTCTAAAGTTCCCTTTTATATGAAACCCTAGACTCACTTAAAAGAAAGGATAAAGTTATCCTTTTTCCTAAAAATAATCAAGTCGACAATGTGAAATCCGGGAAGCGCCGTGGCGCTCAACTCTCTGGAATAATACGTGAAATCTCACCGCATAAACGCCACGGCGCCCAATGTCCACCGCCGCAGCGGTGAGCTCTGTGGAATTCGCCCTAATTCGAAGTCGCACAAGCGCTGCAGCGCTCCTCTAATCCTCCTCGGCGGTCCGTTATGGTTCCAGCGTCGCAGCGGTAGATCTTGAGCGCCACAACGCTCAACCGCTGACTTGTAATTTGACTGTTTTTCTTCTGTTTTCTTTGTTTTTGACTCAAATTACGTGATCTCCAGGAAATCTCTACATTTTTGCAATATCAATATAAATCCCATCAGAAAGCCTCAAGAACATATAAATTATCAAGAAAAGAGTTATTAAAATACATCATAAAATGAACCTATCAGTAAGTATAGGTGTCACGCCCCGAAATTCCTTATACAAGAACCCCAGGGGTGACTGTACAAGTAAATAAAATAAAATCAAAACATTTACATTTGAAAACGGGTTACAAAATTTTTTTTTTAAAAACAGACAAGTAAACATTGACTCACGACTCACCATGTCTACCCGGACATGTCTAATACCATCCAAGATCCTCTATGTGAGCTCTGGATCACCAACGTCTCACTCCTGACCTCGAGTACCTGCAGAGGAAGGGATGAGCAACACAGCCCAGTAGGAATTTATACACTATACAGTTCTATAACATCTTAACATCTAAGCATATATCATGCAACATACAACATATACAACCATGTTACTTCTCATTCTATCCATCCAATCACAACTGTCTACGTACACATCTCATTCTCTAATCACCTAAGGCCTAACACTAGTATCACAACAGGGATGTTTTCCTTGGGCCCCAGAGCGACTGGCTACCATAAGGCCGAACACCCTCATGTCATTTGCAGTGTTTTCTTTGGGCCCCATATCAATTGGCCACCTCAAGGCTTAACACTGTCAACATATCATATCATCTGTGTTTCCCTTGGGTCCCGGAGTGACCGGCCACCACAAGGTCTAACACTATCATCAATCACATCATCAGTGTTTCCCTTGGGCCCCGAAGCGATCGGCCACCATAAGTTCTAACACTATCATCAATCCCACTGGGATCTCGCTCACGTATGTCAAAGTGATCCCTCTCACACCGGACTACTGTGTATCAGCTAGTCAGTCCTAAATACCATCCGTAAAGCCCCTCAGATCTTTATGCATCATTAGATCGATCTAAGGTTCATCTGTACAGTCCATACTCATATCATCCGAACCCGTGACCATTTACTCATTACTACAAGCCTGTACGGTCTTACTCACGTACGGCTTACTCCTATCACAAGTTCCGACTACTCTAATTGCCTCGTCGTTTAACTCACTCATTCCGTAACTCACAATCACTTGAATATTACTCGCGTATCGTCCATTCCATATCATATTACCATTTACGTATCCTCGTACTCCGAAAGTATCCTCACGTACCCTTCCATAGGGTATTCATAACCCATAACTCACTCAGTGTCCAGTCCGACGATACAATACGCATTCCATTTCCGTAAGTCCGTATACGCGTCCGTAACGTCCCGATCTATCTAATCAACTAATGTACCTATTCGTCCATCACACACAGTCTCTATTTCCTAAGCCATACAGTAAAGTAAGTCCACATGCAAGTTAAAACATAATAGAAATGTACAGCTAGAAACCCCTACCTCAATATCCGAACTGTGGTTCTCGGACCTCACTCTCTCTCTATTCCTCATCCGTATCGTAAATCCATGCGTTCCGGTGATTCCGGATGAGTTCCCGGAGTCTCAGAGTTCAACCATGCAAAACCGAGAATCGGGGGTTAAACTGATATTTTACATCCCGGGGGCATTGCCGTAAATCCATAAATCACATATAAACAATCAAGCGGGGGTGAGATTGCTAACCTGAAAACCATTAGGGGTCTTTGTGTCAAAACACATGGCAGGGGGTAAACTGTAAATATCCAAACAGTGGGGGGTGTCCTAAAGGGGTGCAGAAGCCAAAACCCAAAAGCCAGGGGACCACCTGATATTTTCCAGTGACAGCCGTGAAGGGCGTTCGCTCGCCGAAAAATGGCTACACCGTCGGGAACAACGATCGGGCACCACCACCGGAATCGTCTCCTCAAGCTGAATCCAACGGCACCAGTGGCGAGGCGATACGGCGGCTGACGGCGACGAATCGAAGGAGGAGGAGACGAACGGTCTTCCGTCGATTCCCGATGGTCCAGGCCTCAAACGGCTGATCGGAGACCACCTCCGGACTCCTCACACCGAGACGATTCCATCCTGACCAGTGGTGGGGGCTGACGTCGCCGGAGGAGGGAGTTACTATTCTAGCAACCGGATCTTCCAAGCTCGATCTACGGTGATTTCGATGTTGGACGGAGAAACGAAGGCCACCACGGTGCTCAGGCGGCCGAGACGAAGCCATCGCCACCGGCCACGAGTCCAAACTCCACCGGAATGCAAACGATCACCGGAGACAGCGACTTCCGACGACCAGGGGTGTTTCTACAGATTTCTCCAAATGCTGGCCTCCTATGCAGTTTATATAGACTTTGGCCTCCGGGGGTGTTTCTGCAATTTTCTAAACCTTCAACGGACGTGAATCCCAACCCCAAAGTCTCGACATCTCATCGTCGACTCGTCCTCATCCATTTTTCACTGGCGTGACTCTCAAAATGTCACGGTTGGGCACTAAAGACGAAAAACCCACGGATCCACGTAAAATTACTTTTAGTCCACTGTTTGGAAAACTCTTGAAAACCTCTAAACACTCATGTACACGACGTCGTCCCATCCGTGACATCTCGTATACGTCACAAATACGTCATATTACGATTTTTAACTTTAAAATCTTTCACTTACACCCCTAAATCACTGTTTCCAAAAATTCGGGTCACCACAGTGGGGGTATTTAATAGATCGATTTTACGATGGATTTTTATACCTTTATTCTTATCAAATAATGAGTTCTTGAGTCTTTTTTATGGAATTTATGTTAGTATTATAAAGAAGAAGAGAATTTCATGAGAAACAGAATTTAAGCCAAAAATAGTGAAAATCAGAGCAAACAGTGAACCTTACAGGCAGTGACTTAGTGCTGCGGCACAAATGGTCCACCGTTGCGGTGGTGATGCGAGTTAAATTGAAGCAAATCAGAGAGCTACCGCTATGGCGAAATTACTTAATGCCTCGACGCTCATCTGGGTGATTTTTACCCTTCTAAGTTAGAGACTTACAACTGCGGTGTTGAAGTGTTACTGCCACGGCGCTGACCCAATTATCCTTAAGCCATATTAGTTATTTTAAAAAGGAAAAGGACAAGTTTGTCCTCTCTTTTTAACCTAGCTTAGAGCGTCTTATTTAAGATTTTTTTTATAAAGTGTTTTGGGAGAGCCGTCAAGAGAGATTAAAGCAGTTTTTGGAGAAGTGTTAATTCCTACCCATGGCAATGTTAATTAGGCATGAATTGTGTTGAAAAATACTTACAAAACTCCTTTGCAATTGTTGATTTCTTTGTGACCTAACCCTTGAATTTGGTCACCAATAACCTACACACATGCAAGCAAATGGATTAGTATTCCTAATCCCTTGGAATTGATTAATCTTGCTAGAGATTATGTGTAATTGAAAAACAAAACACAAAGG
>JANLJB010029804.1:5728-17611 GCA_026212285.1 Bursera cuneata
ATAAGAATACTACCAAATTGATAATTTAAATAAATACTAATATCAATTATGTATTATTATTAATTTATGAACTTTTTTTGTTTGGAATTTTATTTATAAGTGTTTTACTTTACAAATATTAAAATTTAGATGTAAAGATTATATAAAAATTAAATTGTCTATCTTTTAATAAATCTTGATTTAGGATATATCTTTAAATATATGGTGCAATTTTACTTAGCGGGTATTTGTTTTTTTAGCTGAAATCTGAATAGGTTAGAATTAAATTGAAGTCTGAATAGATTTGAATACGTGAATATAAATAATATGTTCATCATTTTATTTTAACATATGAATTGAAATATCTGAAAGTTAATGTTTTCATAGATATATCCTTATAAATGTCATTTTCATTTATGTTTTTACGAAAATATTAGAAGCATTTGCAAAGCAATGTGTAACAAAATTATTATGAAGTATAATGTGGGTTGGTGTGACTATGTAGGTTACTTCTTCAGGAGTCAACAGCGAGAGCCTGATAAGTGATAACTTTTGATAGATGAACATGATAACCTCTGACGAATGGACCTGCTGCACCCTGATAACTTCTGACAAAAGGAACTATTGCATGTGCTAGATTTGGTCACTACAACAACTGCTTTGGGAAAGCCAACTCCAAGAGCCTTCTCTGTTTACTTTAGCTTCCAGACTTCCAACAAGGCTCTACCAGATTCAGTTGTTGGGGCTGCACAAAAATGAGAAAATCAAGGGGGTTTCTAAGGGCAAATCATTTTTTTTTTCCAAAGATAAAATTTGGATCGAAATTGTTTATTTCTAAGGGTCTTTTTTTTTTTTTTCACATTTCCAATGGCAAAAGGCCTTTGGATATGCTTCTTCTTTTCCAAGGGCCTGTCGAATTCCACCTTTTCCCACCAGCATTGAGCCCACGGCGTCCGACGAACAGTTGCCCTAAGAAATCACCATTTCCGATGGTCTTTTGCCCTTGAAAATTCTTGTATTTCTTGTAGTGGTAAAAAAACTATAAACCGGGAAGTTAAGGATTTCCTCGGTATGATGGATTTGCTTTGCTGACTAAATAAATCCATCTTCTATTTTATGTTTCTTTTCTATGAATGTAACTACATCGATTTCTTAAAATACAAGTGTTCGAAGTATACCTACATATCACGTTATTTGTATGATATTTCATATATAGTTTTTTTTTTTTTTTCTCTGGGGTTTGGCATTCTTACTCACATAAAAGTTTGGATTTCGACCGATTTGAATTAAGTTAAAGAACTTAAACTTGTTCGGCAACTATGAAAGAGGATATAATACTTATAAAAGGCATTCCAACACTTAAATAAATATGAATTCGGATGTTCAAACTATGTTAGGGTTTCTTAAATATAAGCAAAATATGAACTAAATAAAAATAGAAATGTGAAAAACATGTCTATAAATACCTCGGTAGTAGGTAAACAGTATTTTAATCAACTCTGGGACCGACCATAGTATTTTAATCAACTGTTAAATTAAGAAATGCTGTATCTAACGGTTTTGAATGATTTATACGAAGACCAAATCAAAACAACGACGCGAGTTGAATTTCAATTATTATAGTGTAAAGTAAAAGAGAAATTGGATGGGTTAATATAAGATACTATCAATATAGCTCATTAGCTCACCGAGTACGTCAGCCCAGCACGACAAAATATAAAGGAATAAAATAAAATATGTTAGCGATTCGGTTTGCTAGCTTCCTTGTTAATTGCGTCTGTGCTGTTCCTAATGTTGTTTAATTATGTTGCGTTTCTAGGCTGCCATGAGCTCAATGGATGGTGTCATTGATATTGTATCTGGTCCTCAACCTCTGCTTCCATTGTAATCAAACGGAAAACTTGTTCTTGTTGGTGCACCGGAGAAACCACTAGAGCTACCAGTTTTTCCTCTGCTCATTGGTGAGCATACATATGATTCAACAGCTTGTTCAATCTTCTTAATTATTATTTATTTCATTTAAAATTGTAGATAACAAATTAATGTTGTGGACTTCCAGGAAGGAAGATCGTTGGTGGTTCTACAATTGGGGTTATAAAAGAGACTCAAGAGATGCTTAATTTTGCAGCAGAACATAACATGACAGCAGACATTGAGATCATACCAATTGACTATCTCAACACCGCCATGGAGCGTCTGGTTAAAGCTGATGTTAGTGACTTGTGTAAATTAATATAGGAAATCTTAAATGTGTTATGCTATAAGTTCTCTTGATTGAGTTCAACTTTTATACATTTATATATAAAGATGAGATATTTTGATTTAAAATGTTAACTTAAAACTAGATCAATATCTAACCACTTATTTACTTAAATTTAATGGCTAAGATAAGTTTTGAGATGGTATTACAATTTAATTAATTTAAAATCTTCTAAATAAGAAATTGATGTGATAGTTAATAATAATCTTTTTAAATTGTGTATTTTCATCATCAAATCATTCATTTACTTTGAAGATTTTATTAAATTTATTATTTTACTATATTCAATAAATTTATAATATAAAATATAATTTTCAGTATAAATTAATACTGAAACAATGTGAATAGACATTATTTGACATTATTTCAAGATATATATATATATAACCTTTTGAGGGTTATAAATGGATGATTATTATAAGCAATCTTTTTCCTCAGAATATTAAAAATAATATTAAGTATTATTATTTTGGTTATTTCATTAGCTTTAGAAAAAATTCCTGTCCACTTTGACATTTATGACCCTTGATGTGTTCAAACAAACCTATATGAACCTATTAATTACTTTCAATGTCAACCTGCTTTCACATACTATATTAAAGAAGAATATCAAAATGATCTATTAATTTTTTAAAAAAATTTCTCATGATAATTATTAATTCAATATATGTTCAATATATATATATATATATATATATATATATTTATTTATTTATTTTAAATTTAAATTTTTTATTTTCTTTTATTTTAGGACAATGTGAACTAAAATACTTAATATCTTCAATAAAGATTTTTTTAGAACTTCTTTTTATTTTTAATTATCAACTAAATCCAACCATAATTTTATTTTGAAAATTTCTAATATAAACAATGAGGCCCTCGGATAATTATACAGTAATTTAAATTTGAGATGAAAATTTTATGTATTGATAAAAATAAAAATTAATTATTAATTTAAATTATTTTTATATATTAATTATGTATACAATTTTTTTATAACAAATGAACATAATGTTAATTGCTTTTTTTTTAAAAAATTGTCATACATCATGTACTTCCATTGCTTATTTTATTATTTTCATTTTATAATTACTAATAAAAGTATTTATGGAAATACCATGAGTATGAAGATGGCAGAGTATTTGTGGAACGTCTTTTTAATTGGCTCCAATACCTTACAGAAATTACAGATACCCGATACTCCATTTTCTATCCTTATGGCTTTACTTATTTTTTTTTTCTCAGCATTTAATTTGAATACTAGTAAGTGAGTTAATGTGCCAAACAAATTACATGATTCATACAAAAGATTCATAATTCATGATACATCGATTCAAGTAGGGTGCATGGTTGGATCAAGCCGCTCGTATGACACCTGTTCCAATAATCTTGACATTTATTATCCCAAATGGATACTTGTCACATAGTATGATGGAGCCACCACAGAGAGAGAATACTCTGGGACATTATGGTTGTTGATGAGCACTTCGTCGTCCATACACTGACAACTTCATTTGAACTTGTAGCTAATTACATATGTTGTGGAACGTTAGGAAGGAAGATAGTTGGTGGTTCTAACATTGGGGATTGAAAGAGAGTTGGAAAATTATGTTGTGAACAGTATTAATTAACCATTTTGGAGTTTAAAAATGAGTGGGACCTATCTCGTGTTATTGGATTATCTAGATGGATTTGAATTCTTTTTCATAAGAATTTCGAAATAATATATTCATATACTCAAATGATGAACGAGTGAATGAGAAATTATTACTTAAAATGTTTTCACGAGGTGAATAAATTTAAAGAAAAATTATTTATCTCACATGAGAAAGATATAAAAAGTCAGACTAGCTTATATATAGTTACACATTCTTAATGGGTTAGCATACATATACATATTTAAGAACTAGATTTCAAGGTGTTGGCATTGTCAATGACAAATCGGTATCTAACATCTGCTTTTCCAGTCGTTCCATTGCAGTGTTTAATAATCAATTGGAATAACCTCAATTTCTGCTGTTGTGTTTGGCTGCAAAATTAATCATCTCCCGAGTCTCCTTCATCCCTCCAATGAGACTACCACCCTCCATCTTCCTCCCTGCAGGAATTCAACCACAATTGTTATGTGGGATTGGTTGAGAATGTTTCTGTCTCTTTGTGTATCCGAGTAAGCACAAAGCATTCTCATAGCAGGCAACGTGAGGTCTTGTGTTGCGCCAGACTTACGTACTTGGTGATCTAATGGATGCCGTCTACCATTTCACTTTCTTAATCGGTCAAACTAATTAATTTTTTGTCAAATAGACCACAGTTAGCTCTGTAATTTCTGTTGTTTGCTCCTCTTTTCTATTTTTTATTTCTTAGAGAATGATTCTCGATGATTTCATACGCTGTTGAAAATTTTCGGGCCGTTAGACGGCCCGATTATTGCTTTATTTTATTTTCAGTTCAGAACTCTTTCTAACTCTGAATAGAAAGCTCTTTTTTTAATTAGAAATAAAATAGTCATATTATATAATTTTGGGGTTCTTTTGGCCACTAGAGGACTTTAGCATGTCGTATCCATAAATAGTTTTATTCGTTCATTGATTTCCCAAAATACAATCCATTAGAACAGGAATAAATAAAGAATAGAAACCAACAACTCCGTATACTTTTTAACTTTCAACAATCATCCTCGTATAACTGTTTCTTGCATATACATGATGCAAGAAATTAAGAGGAAGGCTTCAATGTGTTGGCAATATCAATGACAAATCGGTATCTGACATCAGCTTTGGCAAGGCGTTCCATTGCCGTGTTTACATAATCCATTGGAATAACCTCAATATCTGCTGTTATGTTGTGCTTAGCTGCGAAATCAATCATCTCCTGAGTCTCCTTCATCCCTCCAATGAGACTACCACCAACTAGCTTCCTCCCTGGAATTCCACCACAATTGTTAGCTAGCTGCAATCCCAAATATACAGAAATGACAATTTAACAAGTTGATGGTGTCATATTCTTACCGAAGAGCAGAGGAAAAACTGGTAGCTCGAGTGGTTTCTCTGGTGCACCCACAAGAACTAGTTTTCCATTAGATTTCAATAATCCAATCAATGGAAGAAGAGGATGAGTTGCAGATACTGTATCGATAATACCATCCATGGAGCTCATGGCAGCCTTCGAACACAACATAAACAACATTAGCTACACTACAGATTACAGAAACGAGAGTGCCGTTAAAAATGTATCTCTAGAAAAATGTTCATGGCAAAATATATGTATACCTGCAGCTCGTCTTGGTCACGGCTAACCAAAAATGAGTCAGCACCAAGATGTTCAATAGCTTCCTTCTTCTTGCTAGGGGAGGTACTGATTACAGTGACTTTAGCCCCCATAGCCTTGGCAAACTTGACTGCCACATGGCCTAACCCACCCAGGCCAACCACACCCACATGCATGCCAGGTTTATCAAGTCCATAGAACCTCAAAGGACTATAAACTGTGATGCCAGCACAAAGGAGAGGGGCACTGGCATCAAGAGGCAAGTTGTCAGGAATATGGACGGCGAAGTGCTCATCAACAACCATAATGTCAGAGTATCCTCCGTATGTGGTGGTTCCGTCATAGTATTTGTCTCCATAAGTATTTATAAATTTGGGGCAGTAATTCTCAAGATCGTTGGCACAGTTGTCGCAAGAGTGACATGATCCGACCATGCACCCAACTCCCACTTTGTCTCCAACTTTGAACTTTTCTACCTTGCTTCCAACCTCTGTCACTACACCCACAAACTCATGCCTGCATACAGTAGCCAATTCGGTTCAGATGGAGTTCATTGAATAATTACAGCTATGCAAATACAAATACACCCCAAGATGGAAAAGTAGCATTAATGCTATAACAACATGCACATTAAAAGCAAAACCTTTGAAAACAAATTTCTTAGTTAAATTTCCAGAAGTGTCTAAGTCTTAGTTTAGTTTATCTTCCTGCATAATTATAATATGATAGATGAAAAGCATGTATACCCAGGAACAAGAGGGTAGGTAGAAGTGCCCCAGTCGTTTTTCACTTGGTGAAGATCTGAATGGCATATCCCACAGTACAACACTTTTAAGGTCACGTCCTTCTCACCGGTTACCCTGCAGTTTATTTATATGATTTGAATACCAAGTTAATATAATAGAAGACCATAATGAAAATGTTAAAAAGATTCAAGCAACTTTATTAGTTGAAGAGACAAATAAAGGGGAGAGAGAGAGAGAGAGCAGACGAACCTCCTGGAGAAATTGAAGGGAGATAGAACACCAGAAGAGTCCCTGGCTGCCCATCCAAAGGCCTTCTTTTGATGCACTTGCTGATCAGCTAAATTTTTGCCCATTATTCTTTCCTAATCTCTCTTGAATCACAGAATTAAAATGGTAACAGAATATATCTGTATCTGTATGTGGAACTTGTTAAGGAGTGTGTGTGGATAGATGTGCTTGAGAGCGAAGACATACTTATAGGAGGCGGCATGACGTACTATATTACGCATTACGCAAACATTACATATTTGGTGAGCTAATGATGAATGCCGTCTACAATTTTACTTTCTTCACGCCTTGACTTGACTGGTCGAGCTACTTTCTTTTCCCCCAAGTGGCCGGTTTGGTGCATGTGATTTGCTGCTCTTTTCTTTCCTATTAGACGTTTGCTCGTGAGAAACTCGTTTTTATACATGAGGAAAACGAGAAAAAGATTTACGACTCTATGAATACACTTTGACTTTTGACTTTTGGATTGTGGAAGGACTTCCCATTGAAAACGTAGTTATTGGGGCAACTTTGAATTATTAGAAAATAAACTGTTCATAAATTCTCACTCTATTTTTTTATATATATTTTATAAAATTATTATTCATTCATTGATAATTGGTTTGTCTCATTTTATCCATTAATTATATTCACTAAGCATCAATTTCAATTCTAAATAAAATAAATTTAACTATATAGTTTATACTTTTAAGACGCAAATTTTATTTGCAATCCTTTTATGATATTTAAAAAGCACATTGAGAAACAAAAGTGTACCCGAGATTTGAGTTGAACCGGGACTGAGGTATATGCGAATGAACTATTTATTTTAAATCTTATCTCAGTTATTTAAGAATGAATTATGATAATTTTTTTTAAAGTATAAATAGGATATTAGAAAAAGTGAAGTAATTATATTTCTTTCTTTTGAACATTAATATCCATTAAATGAATAATTTCCCACTTTTAACTCAAATAAAAGTTGTTTTTAGTACTATTCTTGATGATTCAAATTAACTAATTTTTTTTTCTAAATTCAAAAGTGTGATGCAATTTATAAAAATCAAATAAAATAAAAAAATTGAAATATTAGAAAAAATAAATTTTAATATATATTACACATAATATAAGGGATATTTCTCTCGGCTTCCCAAAAAAATTTTGTTCACCAACATCCCGCTTGAATATAAATCTACACAAACCCAAAAAACTTACTTTCATATGCACCCGGTAAGACTATATATATATGTAAAGATTCAAAATGAATGTAATACATTAGTAGAATCATCGGTTTTAACAAACTTTGATTAAATATTTATGCTTGGTGCATCATCTATATTAACTTGTTTATTTGGTTGGTTGATAGAATTTGAGGAAGAAAGTGTTGAATCAACTCCTCTGCTGCTCTGCATGTGGCCATAAAAGAGTACACGTTGGTAATCTATGAATTATATTAGATATTACTTTATTGTATTTTGATCTAATAATTTTTGTTAGATCATTTAATTGGGAAAATTTTGCTACTCAAGTAAAATTTCTCCATGTTTAATGTTGAGCATGATTGTGCAGATGGCAAGGGGATACTCATTGTGCGTCCAGTCTTTGCTCGAGAAGTCAACAACAGTGGAATTTCTTAACCGCACTACACATGACAAGAGAACTTTCGCGCATCCCACATCGTTCAAGATACAAAACGGAAAGGAACAGTGTACGATTACAAATAAGGAGTTGAGCCCAACGTTAGAACATACTTACCTGGACGGGGTCAATGGGTGATCAAGCAGGCCCATGGCCTAGGTTGGTGGCCTCCATTGCACTTGGGAGGTGCATCAGTCTAAGGTCTGCCCAAGTGGCAGAGCCTACGTCATAATTTGTGGTAGCGGGGGCCTGCGTTCGCGCGGCCCCTGCCCAATATCAGCTTCGAATTTTCCCTTTTTGGTCTTTTTAATTTGTGAATTTTCTCTTTTTTTTTCCTCTAACCAGGATTCAAAAACTCTACTAAGGTACCAAATCCTATGCATATTGTCTGTATATCTAGTTGCACAGTTGCATATGTAATATCAAAAATAACTATTCTAGAGTCAATTTTTTTTAAAAGGTAATTTAGTTTAGTAGCTTTTGCAAATGTTAAAAGTATTTAATATATTATTCAAAGAAAAGTTGAAAGTCATTAAAATAAGGAAATAACAGGTTTTGTGCATTTCTAGGGGCTGTGTATATAATTTTTTCTGTTAACGAAAAAATAACAGAAGTTCAATTTTGATAACAAACGTTCAATTTTAGAATGTTTGTGTTAGTTTTAGATTCAAATAGAATGTTGGCAGGGACAAAACTTTTATTTAGGGGCCCGAGAAAATATCCCAATAATATAACTTGTGTTGAATCCAGGTTGACCCAGGGACTTATCACCATAGTTTGGCTCTAAATAAAATAAAAAGTTTTAAACCAGTCGAAATAACTACTAATTTTTATAAATTATCAAAAATTTCTGTCATATTACTCTTTTAATAGTCCTTTTTAAAGATTTTCATCCCAAAGATTATAAAGATTTTAACAAATGAAGTAAAAAAAAAAAAAAAAAATCCCACAAACAAAAATAAAAACTCATTTACAAATTCCAATTCATCTCCTTCCATCACTTTACCATGGAAATCTATTTTTTTTATCAATCAAAATTGTCTCAAAAAGTCCACATGTACCTACATCTAACGTACCTTCACTAACAGTAGAAAAGATTTTATAAGAATTGAGTATTTTCATATAAACGATGCAAATAGATACTGGGCAATGAGCATTCTAAAAAGGAGCAATTCATTATTGTTTATCAAATTCAAAGCCAAGAAAATTTATTTTAATTATGTGACAGAACACTTATTGTATTGTACTAACAATTAAGAGGTAGAGTTCAAGGTGTTGGCAATGTCAATGACAAATCGGTATCTAACATCCGCTTTTGCTAATCGCTCCATGGCAGTGTTCACATACTCCATTGGAATGACCTCAATATCTGCTGTTATGTTGTGTTTGGCTGCAAAATTAATCATCTCTTGAGTCTCCTTCATCCCTCCAATGCAACTCCCACCCACTATCTTCCTCCCTGCCAATATTCCACAACAATTCTTAATTCGATTAATTTAGAGACATCAAACTTCTGGCAATTTAAAAGGTTGGTAACTTCGTATGCTCACCCATGAGGAGAGGAAAAACTGGTAGCTCTAGTGGCTTCTCTGGTGCACCTAAAAGAACTAGCTTCCCATTTGATTTCAGTAGTCCAATCAATGGAAGGAGAGGGTGAGGTGCAGATACTGTATCGATGATGCCATCCATCGTGCTCATGGCACCCTACAAATCCCAACATACCAAAATTGATCAACTTAATATATTAATGGAATAATTAATTGAACATGTTCGAAGAAGAAATACCATCATTTCGTCTTGGTCACGGCTGACCAAAAATGAGTCAGCGCCAAGATGTTCAATAGCTTCCTTCTTCTTGTTAGGAGAGGTGCTGATCACAGTCACCTTGACCCCCATGGCCTTTGCAAACTTGACTGCAACATGGCCTAGCCCACCCAGGCCAACCACACCCACATGCATACCAGGTTTGTCAAGTCCAAAGAACCTCAAAGGACTGTAAACTGTGATACCAGCACAGAGGAGAGGGGCACCCGCATCAAGGGGTAAGTTGTCAGGTATCCGGACTACAAAGTGCTCATCTGCAACCATAATGTCAGAGTAGCCTCCATAGGTGATGGTTCCATCGTAGTATGTGGCACCATAGGTGAATATCGTTTTGGGGCAGTAATTCTCAAGATTGTTGGCACAGTTGTCGCATGAATGGCATGATCCCACCATGCACCCAACACCGACTCTGTCCCCAACTTTGAAATTCTCTACCTTGCTCCCAACCTCTGTCACTAAACCCACAATCTCATGCCTGCATTTTCCAGTTTGATTAAGTGGCATTAATTTGTCCATAGACTACAGTTCCTCAGAGTCATTCCTATAGTAATAATACAGAGGATTTGAAGAATATATATATATATATATATATAGAGCTCATGTAAATGATTTGACTTGTGAAAAACATACCCAGGAACTAGAGGGTACTTGGAATTGCCCCAATCATTTTTGACCATGTGAAGATCGGAATGACATATTCCACAGTACAGCACTTTAAAAGTCACATCATTCTCTCCGGTTGCCCTGCAAATCAAACAAATGTTTAAAAGCAAGTTAAGAGCAGCATCCATCTGCATGAAAAGAAAAAAAAAGGACAGAGAAGAGAGGAGACAGAACCTCCTGTGGAAACTAAAGGGAGAAAGAACACCAGCAGTGTCTTTGGCTGCCCATCCAAAGGCCTTCATCTTGTGCACTTCCTCTGATACTTTCCCCATTAATCTTCTGCTTCTCTCGTAATTAACCCTCAAAATGAAGAAATCTCTATCAAAGTGAGTGACAAGTGGAGCAAATACTTGATGCTCTATTGGTTGGGTGTCATTGTGAATGCAAATGTGTTTAAGTGCGCGAATTTATAGAAGGAAAAAGTGGTTTTCTTTATGCGGTGGGCTGACTGCCATATTTGGTGAACCATTGACTCCCATCCTACTTCGAAGAACTTTCTATACATTGAATTGACCCGACTAATTTCCCGGAAATTGTAAATGAATTTGATATCACAAAATCTATTTTCTGTATTGCTCTTCTCATTTCCTCCTCTTTTCTTCTCCTCTTCTTGTCTCCGATTCCTTATTTATTTATGATTATTCTACTTTGACATTTTTTAAGCGTCATCCCTCAGTCGAAGGAAAGAACAAAGAATTATCATACACATTGCAAAAGAATCTCTCAACTCTTTCTCTGTATCGTACTGTGATTGTATTTTATTCAGAATAATTAATTTGTTATTGAAGTACTTAGTATTTTATTATTCAAAATATTAGAGGTATTTTATATTTGTTGAGATGTGAAAATGCAAAAGCTATCTCATCGTAAAAATGTTTTCTCTGTTTCAGATAATTTGCTTATGCTATATATGTTTGGGCTCTTTCATGATTTTTTTGGTACTTGTTCATGAGTTTGTTATTTTCGGTAATGTGGCGGTAGGTTAGGTGTAACTAAGATAAATTAGGGAACCTTTAACTCTTTCTAACTTATTGCATAACTGTTTCTTCCTTGCTGGACTGCTGACAGTGTTGCTGAATCATTTTGATATGCTGAGTTGCTGATGACACGTTCCATTGGAAGAAAGAAAAATTGGGAGAATCTTATTTTTGGAAACAATAATAATAGCAGGATGATTTCCAGCTAATGATGCAACCCATCTTAACAAAAACAGAGCCTAAAAAGACTCCTTAATTACAT
>JANLJB010029805.1:0-17616 GCA_026212285.1 Bursera cuneata
TAAAGTTATCACTATATGGATAAGATTTTTCAAGATTGTGCGGCCAAATTTGGAAAATCACCAAGAATTGTATAAAATTAGTTTTCAGATGTTTCATCTTGGAAATTAAATATGGTTAAATCTATTTTAAGATAAAACTACAAGTTTTGTGGAATAACCAACAAATAGATACAATTTTACAGAATTAAGTAGCAAGATTGAGAAAGTAGTCAAAATTTCAACTCTTAACAAGCATATTTTAAAATTCATTATACATTCATTTTAAATCCAATTCAAGCAAAACCTGTGAAAAATTAAAGCTCAATATGTCTAATTTGTGGGAAAAATAATAGATTTCCAAAAAATTGTCAACTAATAAGTTTTTTTCAAAAATGTTAATAGCTATTGATAAATAGTAAAATTTTTAGTTTTCAACATTTATTTTTAAAAATTTATCAAAATTCATTTCAACTCTACTTCTAATGAAACTAGTGGAAAATGAAAGCTAGAGGTATCTATTTCCTTAAAAAAAAAAAAAAAAATCTCCAAAATCACAAGCAACAGATACAAATTTTCACATGAACTTAGTGCTATCTCAAGAACATAGTTCAATATAAGTCTATTTTCATAATCTCACAATCACACCACAACTGTTGAATTTCATGCCCAAGATCAACATCTAGGAAGTAAAAGAGTAGGTTTGATGGCAAGAAAACTAACAAAAACTCCAAATTTGAAATTAGAGATGCTTCTTGCAATGGTCTCAATATTTTTGCCATTTCTCAATCCCAAATGAACAAGGCCACTCAAATATTCAATCGAAGAAGGAAGGTCTTTAATTTTGTTGGAGCAATACGAGAGATTCAACGCTTTAAGGGATTTCAATTTACAAATACCAATTGGAAGACTCTTAAGTATTGTGCATTTCTCCATGTCTAATTCAACCAACCTAGCTAGACACACGATTGATGAGGGACCAAGAAATAGATAAAAGAGAGAGTTGATAATACCACCAAGGTAGAGAACATACCACGTAAACATTTACTTGTAGAACAATTAATCACATTTATTGTTGAAATAGATAAAAGAGAAAAGAATAAATATATGTCATTATTTCATTAGTTGGTTGTACAACAGACTAATGATGAACTTTGGTTGATATGAACTTTATTCAGCTTTTGATGATCTTTTAATATTTTATTTTTAGATGAAGAGAAAATCTTGATCGTGTAAGAGTTTTATTTTTTTTTTAAATCATTTTTCTTAATTTTTTTTGTTAAATTGTTCCATCCAAAACATCCATCTCCTATTAAATGTTCCTCAATGGATTGTAATGTATACATTTAAGTATAATTTGGAACATCCTTTTAATCTATTGTGATTAAAATGAACAAATTTTCAAGTCTAAGTGTTTGCACTTATATTTAGGTTGATAAAAGTTTGAATAAGTTTTTCTCAGAATTTTTTCCAAGGTGCATCTATCATATCCAAGAGAAACCATTCGAGTAGGATAAAGAAATATTTAAAAAATTGAAAGTAAGATGATGTGTGTATTAGGTAGCACTGACCAGATTAACTTAAACAACTATAATAATCAAAAACAGAATTTCACTTAATAATTTAGGCTTTAACTACTATGTCCCCGGTGCATCAATGTAACATTTTTCTATTTTATAAAAGTTTGGAGAAAATATACAAAAAAAAAGTAGGAGAAGTGTCAAAAAAGAAAAAAAGAAATATTAAAAAAATTAAAATATCTACTTTTTCCTCTTTTTTTAAAAAAGAAAAATGATGTCCTAATACACAGAAATATGATGGTGTGATTAAAGAATTCGTGGAAATATTAATATTTCTTTTTCTTTTCTCAGTTCAACTTCTCTAATTTCTAAGTCATTCTTTAATGTTAATTTGTTGGGCAACTTGTTTCTTGTCCTTTTGAGGGCAGCTGTCTAAAGCCATTTGACTCCAAAGTCTAATTTATAGCTTTAACATCGGGGCCCGGACCCTCTGCGCACACCCACCCCTCCGGGATCTTCATGCCACCAATAGAAAATTTCTTCACATTACTCTTTCACTTTCGTGCCTCCTTCCACTAAATTTCCAAAGTAAAATAAAATCTACTGAAAATGAATATGAAAGGGAGACCAGTTGTCACCTTCCTTTGGTTCTTTTCTTTCTAATTTGCAAGCCAAGCATATCACAGATGCACATAGAACAAAACGCTTCCACTGGAAGCTGAAGTCTTTGTTGTTCAAAAGCTGAAGAAATTTCTAATGAATATACAAATAGTATATTGCTTGAAAATGATTAGTTTTAGAAATTTCTAGTATATAATAGTGAAGAAACTTCTAATGAATGTCTAGTCAACAACATTAAAGATCAGAAGCAGAAAGATATATATGGTCAAGAAACATAACCCTCAAATTCATTATAAATCATATGATAGGATAAACAGGATCCTAAGTGTCAAAAAGACATTTATTATGACAAATGAGATTCTGCACAAGACCTCAATTTCTGAGATATCCTGTTAAGCCTTCAAGGATGCTAAACAGGATCCTAAGTGTCTGCCTAGTTAGTTACCAATGTGACTTGAAAATTTCATCTAGAGATCAAACACATCTTTCCATGATAGGATTAATAACAAGACTGAAAATTAAAAAAGGAAAATTGGATCATGTAAATGGAGGAAATGTTTTTAGCTTCTCGTTAAACACGCAAACCCCACAACCAATCTTCCAAATGTGACATTAAGTGACTAGAACATTACAACAAAACATTTTCCTCTTTAACTTGCTTAACTATTTTTCCGACTCTTCTCTTCTATTTGAATTTGTACAACGGAATGTACTAACAATTATATGATTTTTATACAGAGCATGATATATTGGTCGTCGATTGCTTCACAAAAAAGCATGATATAATTTGCTTAACTGTTCTCAAAGTAATTTATATACCAGAACTTTAAAATTAATATTTCAATCAATTCAATCACAGCAAGACTCAAGTCAAACACTTAATATATACCAGAACTTTAAACTTTGTGTTTCCACCTAGTAGTATTGCAGCACCAAAAGATAAAAAGTAAAATAAATCTGGAATAAAAACAAAAGAATCAAGATGAGGGAACGCTATCAGTAATTCTGTTTTAGATAGGATAATCGTATAGAACCATGACTTTTTCGTGTACAATAGACCTCGAGTAATATTCCAAGTGCAAGCTACTCATAACCATGTAAATTGCAACGAGTTGGTTAGATGCTCTTGTAGTAGGCACCATGCCTGATTGTCAGAGGATTTGGCAGAGGCCTTCTCTTTTTAATAAAGAAAGGAGAAAAACGAACTTAAAATCACAAGAAAGTTTATTTTGTTTTCTGGAATTGCTTGTTGGATGAAATGTGGTGCTTTATTTGTCAATTTAAAGACACATGATGCATCAGAGTTGTGGTCATTTGATTCATTTCTTGAAAGATCTAAAGAAAAATTAAAGGAAAGCATAACATTCTAAATGGAAGCCTGAATCACGTTTCCATTCCCAATCAATACATTATGCATAACTCATGAATCACAATTAAAAATTTCTAAGAAACTTATTAACTAGTACTGCTGGGTAACCGCCTTATGAATGCGTTGATGATCTTCTTCGACCTTTTCAATCCTCAGATTTGAGAGGTCTAACGTAAAACGTTTCCAATTGTAGGTTGTCTCCTCATCACATTTCACAACTTCTAGATTTTCAAGCTTCCTAATTGATTCAGGCAGCTTACAATCAGGGCATCCTTTCATGCAAAGTGTTTTTAAATTGCATAAACCACCTATTTGTATTGGCAATTCCTTGATGTCTAGGCATTCTGATATATCAAGAAGGTTCAAGTTGGACAAGCTTCCAATTGTGTCAGGCAATGCTACCAGTTGTGTACACGAAGCAAGTCTTAGGACTTGTAAATTCTTCAGCTCGCCCATCCCTTTTGGCAGCTCTCTGAAATTATGACAGTTGGTGATGCTGAGCTTCATTATTGACTCAATCTTACATAGATCTTCAGGCAAATTCTTGAGATCATAGCAATAGTCAATGTCGATTTCCTTTAGATTTGGACATGTATATGAAATGTGGAAGGCAGAATTTTCAAAAACCTGACCAATGTTGCACCTTACCAACGATATCTTTTGCAAATTCTTCATTTGCATTCTTGACATGTCAAAGGAAGGAATTGAAACATTCTCCAATCTAATTCTCTTTAGGTCAGGTATGAAACCAACGAGTTGAAAGTTACTCAATTCAGTAGAAGAGAACCCATTATTTGTGACTATCAAGACCTTCATTTTGTTCATCTCCTTCATGAAATTTGGTAAGGTGTACTTCTCTGATTGTACATGAAGAACTAAAACCTCAACTTCAGGTGCTTTCAAGTCAAGCCAACTCGAGGAGAATTTTTCATCTGCATATTGTGTCCTTTACGGTGTGAGATAATTCAGAGAAAAAAATTATGTGTACTTTATTTCAGAGTGCATATTAGAAAAACTGATAAACAACCTGTAAAAATTGACATGAGACGGGCTTTGACAGGTTGCTGCTTTTTATCCCACCACCCAAAAACTGACATGAGACGAGCCTTGATAGGGTGTTGCTTTTTATCCAACCACCAGTCAGGAAACTTGTTTCCCCTTATTTCTATGAATATTCTTTCCCTCTCTTCTTCTGCCTCCAACTCATTTTGATGGATAATCAGCTCTCTCAGAAGATCATGTTGTGTGACAAAGTAATCATTGTAGCAGCCATCGTCACTAGTATTTTTCCGAATGAATAAACATAAAAGTGATAGTTCAGGGCCGGATCAAAATGCTCTTATAAGTGACACAGCTAGAAATATAAGTTAGTTTGTAGAAGTTAGGGCAAGCTGAAATGCTCAAATTTACTAGTAGTTTGTATACTATAGCTTCTTTTCAATAAAAATGACTAGATAAAGCTTTTAGGCAAGTGAAACAAAGAGAGGTATATAGCCAGCATACCTTGGAACCTCCAAATTAAGCAGACTTTGATCGGAGAGCTCACAAAGGTTGAAAATGACATCAAAATCTTCACCCAGTTCATATAATTCCCTCCACATGTCAATGAAGGCAGTGGCAGGAATCCTTTGGTCCTCAGGAAATGAACCAAGGTCCATGAAACATCCATTAAGTTTATCGTCCAAGACATCCAAGCTGCTCTGGAGACGATTAAGGATTTCATCGTTACCATGGAAAATAGTTGCATCTTCAGTAAAGTCCTTTGCTCTTTTCTTCCAGACTGCTTCAGGCTTCCCACACAGCGATCTACCGACTACAGTAAGCACCAGAGGAGATCCCTTACAAGCTGTCACTATCTGAAATTGGTTCAAACCAAATAAAAGTTGTTTTCCGCGGTTCAGGAAACAAATTTAGAATGAAACTGTTAAAAATTTGTCACTGTTGACAATTAGTAGAAAGAGGGATAAAATAATAAGCATAGAAACTTTCCAACATATACGAATCAGATTAATAACATTTTTATATGCAATATATTCCTGCTACGCAAGAAAGAATATCAGCTAAAACTTGGTAGGTAATTGCAGATTGAAAGAGCACCTTTTTTATGGTAGCTGGATCATACGAGTTCCCCTCTGTTAGACTTGCTGAATGACGAAAAAGTTTCATGGCAGTGTCTTCGTTCAACGGCTTCAACTTGTGTTCGATCTCAAATTCAGGGAACACACTTCTTGATGTCACCAAAATCTTGTAATCAGGTAATTGGGACTTGAAATCATTCAGCATGGAATTGGACCCACGCCAGACATCATCAAGGACCAATAATATATCCTTTGATTCTCTTCCATTCAGAAAATGTTTCAAGCCATTAATTGCTTCTTCATCAGTCTGAAACTCGGGCACATGTCTTTCCTTTTGCTGGAATATTTTCTTTACGATAACCATTACATCAGGTGTTTTAGACACAGTGACATAGAAAATGTTGTCCTTGAATTTCGCTGTCAAAATGCCATGTGAGAATTTTGTTGATGAAAGTTTTACAGAATTTAACCACTTTGACATAGAAAATTAACGTGAATAAAGCAAATTCACATAAATAGATTGAGCCTAAAAAAATTGGATGCACTAATACACTCTTCTTATGTACTATTATGTGTTTAAAGAGTACTAATGGGACTGAGGTCTCCTTAATTTCAATAACCTTGCAAAACTGGAAATTTTCACCATAAGCTATTCGATCTGTATATTAGAGAAAGAAAGTAACTGATACCTTTAACTTCATCATCCTTGCAAAGTTTCCGTACCAGTGTTGTCTTCCCTGACCCCCCAGGAGCTGACACCACGATCACATCCCCGCCTTCCTTGCGCAAGTCCTTCTTTATCTCCTTCAATGGAATATCCAATCCGAGGGTAAAATTCGGAGGTTCAGGTAGTGAGCCGCCTAGGCTTCCAGTTCTCCTTGAGCCATCGGATAACGCCCTCAGTTCCAAATGGAGTTGATTGATGTTTCTCATCGTTTGTGCTGGTATATCCAACTGAAAGAACCTCAAAATTGAGTCATTCAGTTTTTGGAGGTTTTTAGCACCATAGTATCTGTCAATAAAATTCCATCTGCCCACTTTTGAACAATTTTCCACAATCTGCTTGGCATTCTCAAGTATCTCTTTCAACTTTTCTGTTTCAGGCCCAGGCCGATCTAAATCATTGTTTGACCTTTCTATTTGCTCAGCAGTTGGAGTTAGAGACTCTATAGTGGATTTTAGTTGCTCCAATTCGGTCTTGAATATAACTACTTTGGTAATAGTAGCTTTAACCAAATTCGATAGCTCTGAAAGAGCGGTTCCAACAACAGGTGCTGCAACAAGCTCAACCAACAGTGCCATTACTCCTCGAACACAAAAGAAGGAGAAATAAAATGAAACAGATGCCAAAGAAACGAACAAATTTCTGCAGTCTGATCTGAGTTTGCGAAAATGAAGTAAGAAAGAAGCCTTGTACAATTTCTCTTAAATCAATACTTTCCGTGTAAAGATCTACAAAGCTTCTTTTATCTCATGTTGGACCCCTTTTCTCTTTTTCTTATCTCAGTTCAACTTTCTAAGTCATTCTTTAACGTTATTTGTTGGGCAACCTGTAAATTTCCCAAGTCAAAAACTTTCTACGAATTACTCTTGCACTTTCGTGCCTCCTTCCCCCAAATTTCCCAAGTCAAAAAATCAACTGTAAATGAATGTTAAAGTAGACTAGTAGTGACCTTCCTTTGGTTCTTCTCTGGTTCTAACTTGTAAGCCAAGCAAATCACACATACACATAGAACCAAAGCTTCCAGTAGAAGCTAAAGTGTTTGTTGTTCAAAAACCAATAAATGTTATTCAGTGAAGGAGAAATTTCTAATGAATATATATAAATAAATATGACAATAAGCGATCAGAAACATTACAACAAAACATTTTCCTCTTTAACTTGCTAAACTATTCCTCCAACTCTTCTCTTCTATTTGAATTTGTACTAACAATCATATGATTTTTGTACAGAGCATGATATATTGGACGTCGATTGCTTCACAAAAAAACATGATATAATTTGCTTAACTGTTGTCAAAGTAATTTTTTTTTTTATATTGCAATCAATTCAATCACAGCAATATGATGGTGTGATTAAAGAATTCGTGGACAGTTGGAAATATTAATATTTCTTTTCCTTTTCTCAGTTCAACTTCTCTGATTTCAGAGTCATTCTTTAATGTTAATTTGTTACTTGTCCTTTTCGAGGGCAGAGCTATCTCAAGTCGTTTGGCTCTAAAGTCTAATTTACAGCTTTAACATTGGGACCCACTGTGCTCACCCACCCCTCCACAATCTTCATGACACCAATAAAAAAATTCTACACATTACTCCTTCACTTTCCTGCCTCCTTCCACTAAATTTCCCAAGTCAAATAGTTAAAAAATCTACTGTAAATGGAAGACCAGTAGTGACTTTCCTTTGGTTCTTCTCTGGTTCTAACTTGTAAGTCAAGCAAATCACAGATGCACATAGAAAGACACTAATGGTTCTACACATTAATCCTTTGATGGAGCATTAAAAAACGAGTTCATGAAGAGTATCTCGTAAGTGTACTCTTGAAGCTATTTCTCAAGTGGCTTTCATATTTAGTTATTCATCTTCCCTGGAAATTTTACATTTAGGTGCTTCTAATTTATATTCCTTGAGCCTCATTTAACGTAAAAAGCATTGCTCTTCCATGAAATCCAGAGAAACCGCAGAAAGTGGAGAAAACAACATAAATAAATAAATGAAACAGAAGTTTGCCACAAGCTACCATAACGAAAAGCAAAACCGACCTCAGAAGCACTAAACTTTAAATGGTTAAGCAAAAAAAAATCCCCATATGCCCTGCATTACATGGACTCATTTTGGCAGTTCAAATTTGTGCAAACAAGGCCAAGATAAATATATTACACTAACCATGCATCAAAGACACTACTTGGGAAGAGTTTAATGGGTAAGAATAAAATCTATAAATCCTTATAATAAAACCAAAATTACAGAAGCAGCCATGTATCACAAATAAGAATGTGCAGAAGACCTGCATGAACCCCAAAAAGCCTCTTTTGCCATTTATCGGGCAGGCAGAGGGAATTCAATTTTCTGACACATGAAGTCTTCAAGGATGCAAAACCTGATCCAAAGTGTCTTCCCGGTTAGTTGGGAATTTGGCTTAAAATTCTCTGATAGATCGAAGACACTAGCAATTAATAACAAGATTGAAAATTAAAACAGGAATTGACTATAATCAAAACGGAATCATCTCTAAACTTTGATAATGCTGTGACAATTCCTTGAGGTTTTACTGTTTTGACAATCCTAGTGCACATCAGTGCTTCTCCTTGTCATGAATACTTTCATTAGGCACTTCTAATGCTTTGTTAACGCTCTGAAATTGTTCATAGTTTAACGATGAATAAAGCACATAAATGGTGCAAAAATTTGCTAGCTTCTCATTTAGCACACAAACCACAACTAAACTGCCATACACCAAACAAAAAGTGATTAGAAAATATTAAAAAAAAAAAATCCCTTTTAATTTGCTTAACTTTTCTTCTTGCTCTTCTCTTATTTTTGCATTTGCACAATGAGGTAGAGAAGCATGCATGATATGATGGTGGCCAACTGCATCACAAAATAGCAAGACAAAATTTGCTGAACTATTCTTAATGCGACTTATTGGACTAAATTCAATCACAGCAGAAATCATGTCAAATACTTAATATATACCAGGATTTTAAACCTTGTGTTAGTACCTAGTAATGTGGCCAAAAAGATCTGAAATATAATGAAATAAGATGAGAAAAAGCTTGTCATATCAAACCTATCAAGAATGCTGTTTTAGCTACGATAATCATATAGAATACCACAAGGACATTATAGAAGAGTTAATTTTTTGTGTTCACCGAAACTCAAGTACAATCAACCTGATTCTAGCATCTGAAAAGAGCTTTAACGAAAGAATCAGCAAATCTTGGCTAATCACAATACATACTACTCGAGTTGAAACATCCATCAGTTCTTGTAGAAACATAGTTAATCCATAGTCCTCAATAAGTATTGCAAGTCCTCTATCATCTAAATGCGATTCATATGCTCAAAAAGCTAATTATCTGGCAAGTTTAAATGAGATTCATTTGTTGTAATCATAATTTAAGCAAACTAATAAGCAGAGAGTGCAAATAGAGAATCAGATTTAGGAAAACAAATCAAACAAACACAAGAAACTCAAAATCTCAACTTTAAAAGATCAAACTAATACCATCCCCAACCTCAATGCCAACAACCACCCATATAAAAGAAACCAACTCAAAAATATTTAAAACCATAAAAAACCAACCCTTAGAAAAGTTAATTCTTTGACATATTTGTCATTTGTTCAATTTGCATTGTCTCCCATATAAATTATCAGCAATTTTAACCCTGTTAATGAAGTCAAGCCCTAAGCAGTAATAAAACAACCAAATCAACAATCCTGTCGTGTTTAACACTAATCAAGTCATTAATTAATTAAATTAAACTAAACCAAGATACAAGCTTGATGCTTGTGCTTTGTTCTTTGATTAGATTTAAACATTAAATTATAGGGAATATAATATCATTATACTAATTCAAACAAGACAAAATTTAAATATTCAAGCACGAATGCACGTTCAGATTAATGAAAAGAAATAGATTAAACACAAATCCTGCTTACTACAAGTGACACATCTTTCTAACTTAACACAGAAAAAATAGGATAAAAATAAATATCATAAAAGATATATAACTAGGAAAACACAAAAAATTAAAATGATAAACAAATTAAGATTCTATTATGTTTGGTATAGGAAATTCCTTAGATTAGTAAAGATAAGTAATCAAATCACTAAGGCTGTATTTGCTTATGAATTTTGTGTTTTTGGTTTCAAAAGGATTTGATGTTTAAGGTAGGATATATGGTTGATAGTGAATTTATAAAGGTTATGTCATTGTTATTGATTGTATTTGAATTTAAATGTATTGGATATGTGCAAAATCAGAAAATATTTTTCAAAAACATTAAAAAAAAAAAAACTAACTAATAAACTTGTTATGAATAATTATAATCCAAATAATGTATTGCTAAGGTAATAGATAAACTGCAAGAAGCTCCAGCATCAAAACAAAATAAAGTTTGTGCAAAGGAAAACTTACAACGACCCATCAACAAGAGAGGAGCAATAAGCCAACCATGATAGAAAAATAGAACTTTCTTTTTAAATTCTGATGAATAGGCTTCTGCAATGTCTCTTTGTATGTGGTTCCACTTTCTCTTCATTAGAACTACCATTTCCAATTCTACATGTGTTAGAATCACAAAATTTCCTTTTAGCATTATTTGCCAACATTGTTTCCACTGAATCTTTATTGGTGACAGAAAATCTATCCCTATAACTACTAGGTCAAAGTCATGTTGGGCTTTGCATATAGTGAATGGCAGCCCTCCTCAGCGTCATGTTTACAGTTAAAGGGCTTAAATCAAATGAGATAGTTGTGTACTCTCCCTTAAGAAGCCTAACATCCATACAAGGACTATACCCATTACTATGTGATCTGACTTGATTAACATGTATGGGAGTTTGAAAACACAATCCCATTGACAGTCTTCTCAAATCCAATAAAAGCAGATAAGGAAAATCCAATCAACCATCTGTTACACCACTGTAAGGTAGCTCAAAGGTTATAGAAGATCATAATTTTTTTCGTAAATTTCTATGTCTGAACCAGTTAAGAATTTCACTTCCAGGTAAAGATAAACTGATTATAAAATATATATATACACAGAGAGAGAGAGAGAGAATAACCTTTTACTCTGAATCAGCCAAACTCTGATTCAGCTTCAGGCAGTTCGTAAATTTCAATTCCACTAGTGCAAGAGGATGTTTGCGGGAGCAATCAGATTCCTTTTCAGTTCAGCTTCATCTAAATCTTCTTCACTTGGTGATGGCTCTGGTAATGAGTGGAGTTGTTTGCAATCACTTGCATCTAAATTTATTAGTCACACTGGAAGGTCGGGCATGAATTGGAAACTCCTAAGACTTTCACAGCCCCTCAAATTTAAGATTCAGAGGTTGGTGAGATCCTGGATAGATGAGAGAATGGCAAGCAAGGTTTTGCATTCCTCAAGGTATATATTTTTTAGCTGTGTGGGATTCAAAAGGTTGGGAAACTCAGTAAGGTGCTCAATGAAAGAAAGATCAATTGATTTAAACTTGGAGGCATCCTGCAACCAAAAGAAAAAGGATTAGAATAAATCATTATTCATAAACTGAAATTTTATCTTTAAACATAGAAAACAATGTTTAAAAGTATAAATCCTACCTTAGTTCCCCTCCAGAGCACTTAACCTTGCTGCACAGCAATCTAAGTTCAACAAAGTTCTCTACATTAAACTTCAGTGGCAATGCTTTAGAAGGATATCCATCCCAATTGAGATATCTCAACTCGTCAGAAGGATATTTTAGGCCACGAAAAAGATGAACTTTAGACATTTGCACACCTTCTCTAAATTTTCAGGACAAGGCACATAGAATTTAAGCATTCGAAGACTGGCCATATTCTCAAAGGCTCTAGCATTTAGATGTAGTTTACTTATCTTACATATAGCAAGTAGTACGCATCCAACTGCATCAATCCCCTTTGCAAAAGATTAAAAAAAATAAATTAGCACATAATTTACAAAATCTTCATAGAAATTGAAATGTACGGAAAAATGGATTTAATAAGGGAGAAAAAGAATCATTTGGCTCTTACAATCTTTTCTTGGCACAGCTGAGAGTTCTGCCAAATGGAGTGAAGGTCCCGGGTGTTTTTGTCTTTCTGTCAGACAAGATATTGACTTCACAGTTCTTGCTTGTTCCCAAGGGCTATCTTCTTTCCTTTTGGATCTGCCTCTTTCACCTGTTATCCATGAGTCCCATTGTAGATAGCAAAGACAAAACAGCTGGCTGCTTCAATCAAAGAATGATAAGTGGTCTTCCCTTGGAAATAGAGATAGCAATGGTATTGCCTACTCATGTTATGATCATTAGCCGAACTTGTTCCTTTCTTGGGGGAGATCGATCACTTGGGCACCTTTGGCCTTCCAACGGGCCAGGAAATCAGTGAATGTTTCATTTGGTCGCTGGCGAGTCATTTCCATCCTTCTCATGGTTACTTCAACCTGGATGTTAAAATTATATTGTTGCACATAAGCATTGGTGATGTCATCCCAGGACTTGACGGTAGATTTCTCAATCTGTGTGAACCATCACACAAAGGCCCCATGAGTTCTAGGAAATATTTGGGCTATCCACTTCTTAGTGAGCCCTGAAGAACCTACATTTGAGAAAAAGCTGCAGATGAGTCTTAGGACAGCCAGTTCCATCGCATTTGTCTATGTCAGGCATCTTCAAATTTTCTAGATTAGAAACCTCTGGGAAAATGGTCAATTCCTTTATGTTGAGACCATGGTCTCCAGACCCCTTCACTTTCTTCAACTCTTCCTGAAACTTGATTTGAGTCCCCGGTAGTGGCGAAGCAAGCATCTATAGTGGCATCAGTAACGAGGAAAGAGAGGCGGAAGGCAGCCTGATAGAGAACCGACCGCTTCCCTTTCCAATAGATTAGTTGGGAATTGGATTCTCAGCAGTGAAGGGCCTAGCTGCTAAAGCAGTTGATCCACTCAATAGGACAGGAAAGGATAGAGATAAATATGCAAAGTCTGATGTGTATCTCATCAGTTCGTTAAGGACTAAAACAAGAGTTAAAAATAGAAACCAAAAGAGAAGAATTTTTATTAATGAAGCAATTTCACATGGTGCCACAACCTACTGTATTTGCATGACTCTTTGAAGGACTCTCGACTACGAATTTCACAACCCATTTCTTGCAATAAATCATGTACTTCTAGCTTGTTATTGCATGATATCATTACAAGTGACTTAGCACTAAGAGTTTGCAATCCAGAATGTGCACTCAAGTAAAGATATTTAAAAATTATAAACAACTGTAACATTTAAGCGACATTAACAAAGTCATGAGTGAAACTCACCTATTCACCAATGAATCCCATCTGGATAGATTGGCTACTTCAGTCAAAACCTTCCTCCACCTCTGAACCTTTTTCTGACATCCCTCCAAAACATTCTTCATGCTTAAACAATAATAATTTGACCATATTCTTTCCTGCATTCAAGAATCGTTACAAGTTCATTCAAGCAACACTTGGAAGAAGCATATTCATTCGAAAAATAATCACAGAAATCTTTAAATATTCAAACCCAAAGGCGAAATTTCATCATCCCCTCTCTCAAGCGCAAAGCGGCATAGACATGAGTAGTAATGCTATCACGGGTATCCTGAGCATAGCTAAGGAAAACATCAGGCTAGGATTCAAGGATAACACAAGACGAAGAAGGCATGGAGGACAACTGCAAGACAGCCTGCGGCAAAATCTTATAAAAGCGGTTTATAAAAAAAACAAGAAACTAAAAAAACAGTATAAGATAAGAATTATTATAAAAGCGTTTTGCAATATAAATAAATAACAACATAAATAAGTTAAAAATAAAAAATAAAAATTGATTCTTACGGGTCACCATTCCACGAAAAAAGACTTCGCACAGCCGCCATTTCGATCAAGTTCTCAACTCTCTGAAAACCTTTATCGCCCATTATCATCATCATCAGTCTCCATTCCTTCCAGAGTTGATTTTTGATAAGTTAAAACATAAACTGGCCTTTAACAAGTGATATTTTTATAGATTGAAATTCCTTATTATCAGCGGAGGGAGATTTAGGAAAGTAAAATTTCGGTTTCTTGCGGCATTGTCAGTGGAGGGAGATTTAGGCGGGAGTCTGAAAGAGTTCCATTGAATCCCTGCCACTACAAACTAAGAAAACAAAAAAATGAAGTGAAGCTAACATTGAATCTACGAACTGCCTCAGCAAATCTAATTGCATTTTCATACCAGAGTTACAGTTGCTGAGGCATTCGTCGGGTCAATGCTACGCTTCACTTCATAAATTAGGCCTTTGGATGAGATCTCTTTCTCTCTAAGCAGGTGATGGCAGACTAATATTGAAATTACTGCAAGCGTTTTTGGAAAAACAGGAAAATATTTCAATTAATATTTGATGATTAAAAATTAATAGTAGTATTAAGGGAATATTTTTTGAGCCCGTAAAGAAGTTTCTTTCAAATTGGTCACATCCGGCTTATTCAAAAACCACCATTGACCCCACAAATTAACGGGGTATTCCCTCCAAACCCCAGATAAATTTTGATAAACACTTAACTTTAAATTTTTACTAAATTAACATTTGTCTCCTAAAAGCTTATCAACCGTGAAATAAATTTTAATATTTAATTAATGAGAAAAAGTTTTGTTTGATGAAGTGACTGGTTTTTTAGGCGAAAAGAAACTCTTTTATGCGTCAAAATTATTATATCCGACTTGTTTTTAATTTAGTAAAAATCTAAAATTTAGGTTAAAAAGATATCCAGGGGCCACGTAACACCACAGAAGTTAACTGCTTTTACATTGACTCACTTTAAGTATAATATACCAATTTTACCCTTACTTTATCAATTAAAATTATTAAAATTAATGGGATTACCACTATCGTTATGGTTTACCGTAACATCATATTTGTATCACTATGGTCCTTAAAATTAACAAATTTTTATCACTTAATCCTGTTGAGAATTCATATAAAACAACACTCAGATCAAAATTCTAAACAAAATCAAAATTGGATAAATAAATTGGTTCATTAGTGTTTCGCTTTCTGTTTTATAGCTACTAGGAGAAAGGCATTGGTTATGCGAGCTGTGAATGTGACCATTAAAGCATACTGAAGTTGTTACAACAAAGGGAGAAATTCAATAACCCCCCAATTAAATTTGAAGAATACTTAGCCCCACACTTTTATTAAACTAACATTTATCCTCCAAAATATTATCACTGTTTTCTCAAAACTAACCCTTACCCTCCAAAATATTTGGGGGATAAGTGTTAATTTTTTAGGGGCATTTGGGGGATAGGTTTTAGTTTAGTAAAAGTGTGGGGTTAAGTATTTTTTTGAAATCTTATTGGAGAGTCAGAGTAAATTCCCCTACAACAAAGTAAAGAAGAAGTGGACCAACCACCTAGTCATCACTTTGGTCATCAAAAGCTTGTCCCTCATCTTCAAAAGGTTGTTAGAACCTTGTCCATTGTTAGTCTCAAGAAGACTATGAGCCGAACCCAATTCATAATCTCGTCTGGGACTTATGTGAAGTTGGTCTTAGTGAGATCCATTCTCAAAACTTATTAGAAGTTTGTCTCCAACTGACTTCAACAAGGTTATCACTTGAGCCTCGTTACTCTCCTTAGCTCAAACTTCATAGGCCACGTCAAGTGATTTCTCAGTTCATAGACTCACCTGTCATCATCATTTCAAATCCATTGTTCAAGCTTTTCTTAATCTAAGGTTTCAGACATCTCTTATAAGCAGCATTAAACACGAAATAAAAATTCATTTTTGTCACTTTCCATTCAAATATCTCTCAAGGGCATTTTTGTTATTTTCTTGTTTAACTTGCATACATGTCTGATTTCCATTGGTGCTATTTTCATACATCAACAATTACAATTTAGAATAATGATATATTTGACCTAACGTGCATGGAAGAAAACTTACACTTTTTTTTTTTCCTTAATACTAATTGAATGTTAAGAAATTACTTTAACACTCAATAGTCTAAATTTTTTCTTCAATAATTAATAATAGGGTTGGTCAATAATATTATCATTAAATAATTAAATAAATTCAAGTACGTACAACATACTTTCATCAAAAAATAAAAAATGGAATGCAAAAATTAAAAATAATAGAAGTATTGGTCTGATTTTATTATTATAAGTATAGCAATTAATTAAATAAAATAGGTATATAGGCCACAAGTTTTCAGTTTAAGAGTACATTTGAGATTATTGTTTAATAGCTAAAAGTTGATTATCCAGGAAGCTAAAGCTATGTTGGTGCTTGATTCTTCGAGAATCAACTTCTGAAAGAATCCGTTATTGTAATGAATTCCAAAAGCAAATAAAATGATCCAAAAATGCCCTTGTATATTAAATTTTTAAAATTAATTAATTATTTAATAAATAAATTTAAAATTATATATATATTTTTTAAAATCTCCTTGCCTCTCTCGGTTTCATACGACGATAAAATGTACACGTAGTGGTGGTGGTGGCTCTAAAAGTTTTGAGGGGAAGATAGTGGGAATACATTTGGGGTAAGTTAAAGAAGGTGTTGGTTGTGATTTCAGCTCAATAAACGCACACATCTAAACAATAAATCAGCCACTAAAAATGTAAAGAAATTGGATGAAAAATCTGCAGCAAAGAACAAGAACAGAGGAGGGCAAGAGTGCAGTTTTTTTTTGTTTCAACTTCTACAACTGTCTTTTTTAATTGATTCGCTTCATATTTCCCTAATGCTAGAAAATTCAGAATTACTACAAAATGCATCAACCAATGACAGCCCTACAATTGTCTTAATATGGTTCACATAAAACAAACAATAGTTAACTTGACACTTGGTTAAATAATAAAACACTTAGGGTCCGTTTGGTTTGAACTCCGGAATCGGAATCGGAATGGAGTGGAATTGGAATCGGAATGGTTATTCATTTTTCCTGTTTGGTTCAGTATGGAATCGGAATCCGATTCCTGTGGAAGTTGTTTTGATTATAAAAAGTTCGGAATCGGAATTAATATCAAAATTTCAAATTACTCTTCGTAAAAACATATAAAAAATAATAATAATTAATATATATCATTATTATCATCAAATATGAATTTTTATCTTTCTTGCACTTTATTTATTTTTTTACCTTTTATAAATAATATTATAACATTTTTTTAATTTTTTAACTTTTTTTAAAAATATTATAACCTTTTATTAATCTTTTTAAATATTATAGCTTTTTTGGCATGTCATAATTTTTTTAACTTATTAACATTTTTTAAAATATTATAATTTTTTAATTTATTAACCTTTTATTAAAAATATTATAATTTATTACAATTTT
>JANLJB010029806.1:0-17631 GCA_026212285.1 Bursera cuneata
GTCCATCGTAGTTTATGTACATATGCATTAGAATCACGTCTAGATAAGATAAAGTTTGAAACTTCTTATTCCTTTATATATTTTTTTTTATTTTAAATTTAATTTCAAGTTTGTTATTATTCTCAATATGTTTCAATTATTTAATAACACTTTATGAAAATAATTTTTATGTTAATGATCTCAAATTATAGACAAAAGAAAAAGGAGTCTCGACGTCTTGTAATGTATACAAAATCCAAAACACAATTTTTACAATCACGAAAAAAGATGAATCAAAATTGGACTTTTTAGGTTGTGGCAGTGCCCACCAATCTGTACTTGACGAATTTGACCAAATGGGTGTTGGTGTGTCAGGTCGGGTCAGGTGTCGTCTGGTCAACCCTGACCCAGGCCAGCCACCACCTGCAAGGATCTATCTGGGGATGAGGTTATGCTGCCAACCAATGGGGTGACGCCACGTAATAAGTACTAAAAGAGAACGTGGTCTCGACCGCGGCGTAAGAATGGTACTGATTTAAAATAAATATAAAAATAAAAAGAACTTTTTTTTTTTTCGTAAAGGATTCTTTGGGGTTGGAGACTTGTTTTATGGTAAAGTGGGGATGTGACTGGTGAAGGTGATGGTTAAGAAGAGCGATGGGGCGAGAGCGGTACGTGGTGCCGGCGGACCCACAGGCGGTTGCTGCGGCCAAGAAGAAGACGCGTTCCTCTCAGAGCTGGATACTCTTGGACTGCTCCGGTCAGAGCACCGTTTTGGATTTCGACAAGTACGCCATCATGCACCGTGTCCAAATCCACGCGCGTGATCTTCGCATTCTCGATCCTTTGCTGTCATATCCCTCCACCATTCTCGGTCGAGAGAAAGCCATTGTTTTGAACTTGGAGGTCTCTTTCTGTTTCCGTTTCTCCTTCTCTTCTTTCGTTGAAGAATTATTATTATTATTATTTTTAATTTGTTTTTGTCTCCTTTTGCAGCATATCAAGGCAATTATTACTGCTGAAGAGGTAAGTGAAAATTTCATTGCTATTATTGGTTTTACTTTGAATTTTAGTGATTTCTTTTGGAAAACCAGATATTCAATTATACGAATTTCTTAGGTGTATCTTCGAGATCCATTGGATGAGAACGTTATTTCCGTTGTGGCGGAGCTTCAAAGGCGATTGCCTCCTGTAAATGCTCTTGGCGAAGCCAAGGGAGAAGGGAAAGAGTATGCTGAAGCCTATAATGAGGTTGAAGCGGTTGAAGAAGATGGTATGCTTTGTGATATTGGTTAAATTTTTTAGAGATTGATTCTTTCGGTACAAGTGTTTGAATGATTCTTATTATGCTGTGCAGAGTCTCCATTTGAATTTCGTGCCCTGGAGGTAGCTTTGGAAGCTATTTGCAGTTTTCTAGCTGCACGTACAACTGAACTGGAGACTGCTGCTTATCCTGCTTTGGATGAGCTTACCTCCAAGGTGAATACTTTTGTTTTTTTCGAGGAGTCAGATAATTTGTTCCAATTGATGTGTGGCTCGTACCATTTTATTGCCTAAAGATCTTTTACACCAGCTGATAGTTGTCCCTTTTAGCTCATGCTTGTAAAATGTTGAAGGGTTGAATTTTAGTGCGTGTATTTTTTGTTTTTTGTTACTCCTTTTGTTCTTTTGATTTAGTTTTGTTTTATTAATTGGGCTCTGTCCCAATCTCTTGTAATTGCTGTTTGAGTAGTTATTAAGGTTGGGCACTCTTTATGAGTAGGCAACTTTCATGCTTAAGCCACTGCGGCTCGAAATTTCAGAATATCACCTAATCTCTCTTTGTAGACCCATCTATGAGTTCCTTGGGAAAGTATCAGAGTGCTAGTTGGGCGAGATAAGTATTAGACTGTTGAGTGTGGTGCCAGTTTTCGTATGGGTGTCAGGTAATGGTTCATGAATAACAGAATGTTTCTGTGAAGTCTTTGTTGTGGATATAAATTAAATGTGTTGCTTTAACTTGATTTTTGTTTGTGTCCATATAACTTCAGAATCACGTTCTTTTCTTGGATTGTATATGAACATTTACATTCAAAATTGATCATCCATTTCAATTAAATGTAAAGTTTCCTTGCAAATTTTTTTAATGAATGAAGCAATTGGAGAATGGGCAATCATTTTATTTAATTTTCCATTTTAGGCTGGATCAGATTTCTGTATTTGTTGTATTTTGTCTCTGATATGTGTTGAATATTCATAATATTTGGCAGTTCATTTTTTGGAGTTGGTTGATTAGGGTCTCTGATTCTCACATAGGGGGTTGGGCATCCGGCTTAATCCTTTTACACAACTTTGTCTGAATTGTATTAATGTGCAGATTAGTAGCCGTAATTTGGACAGAGTTCGTAAATTGAAGAGTTCAATGACGAGGTTGACTGCTCGTGTTCAGAAGGTATATAGGTTCTGTCTTCTGTTGTGCAAAGCATTCTGCATTATTACTGTTAAATCCTTTATTTTAATCTTTTTCTATTTCAGTTACAAGATATAATCATCAGCAGTGATCTCTTATGGACATTGGTGAATGTGAATTCAATCAAGATAGAAATTAGTTATGATGATGATTTTCTATTTTGGGCTGCTGCAAATGCAATGATGTTGTGAAATATTTTGAACCCTTTGTTTATGTACTGTCAGCATAATTTCTTTCATGTTAGTTAAGTACAATTATTTCATTATATTGTATGTGCCTTTTTATATTGTGATCTAATTAATTTCAGCATATTGGCTAAGAAATAAGCAATGACATTGTGAAATATTTTGAACCCTTTGTTTATGTACTGTCAGCATAATTTCTTTCATGTTAGTTGAGTACAATCATTTCATTATATTTTATGTGCCTTTTTATATTGTGATCTAATTAATTTCAGCATATTGGCTAAGAAATAATCCTGTGGCATTCACTTACTGTAGGTGAGGGATGAACTTGAACAACTACTAGATGATGATGATGATATGGCTGACCTCTACTTGTCAAGAAAGTTGGCTGGTGCATCTTCACCTGTTAGTGATTCTGGTGCTGCTAATTGGTTTGTTTCAGCCCCTACCATTGGCTCAAAGATTTCCAGAGCAAGTAGAGAAAGTTTAGCTACTGTTCGTGGAGATGAGAATGACGTTGAGGAGCTTGAAATGTTACTAGAGGTTATGACATTCATTTAATTTGCATTTTCATTTTATTAAAACAAAAAATCTAATGGTAGCGACTTCATTTTCCAGGCTTACTTTATGCAAATTGATAGCACACTGAACAAGTTAACTGCAGTAAGCATTCTCTTTTATTCTTTCGTTATTTTGGATATACATTTACCTTTCTTACAACATTGGACACCCCTGTCATGTAATGAAATTAATAGAAACACTTATATAGAGAAGATTATGAAGGATATGTGCGGCTAATATTTTGGCGGAGGCAACAAACCATTTGCAGTAAATTTTAAGGGTTAGTGAGTGTTAGGATTTGGTAGCTGGACATTCATTCAGTGATTTCATATATCTTTTAGTAACATGAAATGGTAAGTGCATCCTATGGTTATGACATAATATGGATCTTGATGTATTTAATGATATATATACACATATTCGAATTTTTATTCCAATTTCAATTGAAAATTGTGGCCATGTGTTATATTGGTCCATAATATGGGAACATCTTCAGGTTTCTATGAGGCTGCTGGTCTAATTAATATTACCTCATTATGCATTAGATCTTCACAATTGTCAATTCATATTATTACAACTGGTTTTTCGAGGTGCATGGTAAAAGATTCCTTTCCAGGGAGAATTTTTTGTTGTAGAAACCAACTACTTTATCATAGTATATTCTTAAATTTTGGTATTGCAATAGGGTTTGTTTTAATTTTTAATTTTTTAACATATGTTGAAGGTATGCTACCCCTTTCTTGATAAAGGATATAAAGGTTAAAAGAAAGGTTATGGACTTCGCATTGTGTGTGAGCACATCGGTCTTGGGCTTCAAACCTTTAGTTTGGTTTTAGATTCTGTCAGTTTGTAAATAAAATTGTTAATGTGGATCATATTGGATTAGTTCTAGTCCCATATGCATTCATATAGCCAGAGAGTGGTCAAGAAATAGTATCACGGAAACAAACTCCTTTGCCTGTACCAAATGTCAGATGAAGACAGTTATTGATTACTTTATTAACATCTTTTTTATTCCTTCATATGCTCAAATCAATTATGCGATCAACAGATAAAATTAGCCCTTTTCTGAAATTCCTGCATCACATACAAGTTAGTTGAAAAGCTATGGAATATTACTTAAGCTTGAGTCTGCGGCTGCTGCCATAAGTTTGAACCATATGATAGATAATGATGCTTTTTACAATCTTTTACATTCTTTATCCTACATCTCTTATCCTTTTTGATTGCTTAATGTAAATGTTGCAGCTGCGAGAATATATTGATGATACTGAGGATTACATTAATATCCAGGTAGGCTGCTGCAAATTGAAAGCTTAAAACTTTTTTTGTTAAGTTAGTAAAACTTTCATACATCTTTGTGATCTGATTGGGTTACCTCCTTGCAGTTGGATAACCATCGGAATCAACTGATTCAGGTGCTCTTTTCTTGCCATATTGAATATGACATCAAAACTTCATGCTATTTTCTTTCCTTTCCTTTACATTTGTACTTTTTTCCCCCTATTTATTAGAGATTGCAAATCATGGGAAGGATGATATTAAATTTGTACTTTTAATCTTCTCTCACTTTAATGCTGCAGTTAGAACTCTTTCTAAGTTCAGGAACTGTCTGTCTGTCCATATACTCTTTGGTGGCTGGAATATTTGGCATGAATATCCCATATACTTGGAATGATAACCATGGATACATGTTTAAATGGGTATGCGAATCTTTTGAGTTGGTGACTTTGGCTGCTGATGTAGAATAAATTTTATGTCAGATCATTAAATGATGTCTTCTTTTATACTGATAGGTGGTCATTGTCACGGGAGTCCTCTGTGCACTGACATTCATAATTCTTATGTCATATGCTCGATACAAGGGTTTGATTGGATCTTGATTTATAGGCCTACTATTCAATGTTGGAACGGATATTCAAGATTGGAATTCGGGGTCACTCAACTTGTGCATGAAAATTAATTAGGCTTCCTAGATTCTTGATGGAAGTCAGTGATTGTAGCTCCATCTTCAATTGGTGGTTCCCTAGTCATTTCATGGTATTATTTGAGAGGGATAAATCTCTCCCTCTGATTAATATTTAACTTCAGATGGAAAGGTCAGTCGCAGAGTTATATGGAAGTTTAAATAAACTTTCATCCTCCTGATTTACTGATATCAGGAGAGCCAATACCGATAATTGTAAACAGTCACAGATGGAATTTTGTCTTTAGTTTTTTTTTTTCCTTATTTTTTTGATAGATATTAATACTCAGAAGTCATATTTACACTTCATACTTGTAACGATTAATACATTTTTCAATCAAATAATTGTTATTTAAAAATTTTTGTGGGCTCTGTTTTGTTTTGTTTTTAGTTTAGAAGTGTCTAGACTGAAAGAGAATATGTGTTTGATGAATGCAATGCTCTTATATGGCATTGCCCAATTGAACTCCACTAACGAGAATTTGCTCCACTCTCTTTTATCTTAATGAATTATATATTGAATTGAATTTTTGTTATTGAGTGAATCATATGAATGTTAAAATTTACCAGTTAACAAACACTTGTAGAAGGAACCATGCAACGCAAGGATTTTCTGTATAAACAAGTCTCTGTTTTCTTGTGTTATTGTAAGTTGTAGTTTCTGAATTATCCATGAAAAAATTCTTTTACATGATGTTATTAAGGTCAAACTCGGCATGTTTTGTTCATAATTTCACTTGCAACCAATGTATGGTCTACACTTTAGTTCTGAAAGATCAACTTGCTGGATTGTATTGTTTAATGATTAAAATGTATTAGTTTCTTCTTAAGCAGCAAGGGATATATTTACTTGCCCTGATGAGTTCTCATAATCTCTCAATCAACCTACTTCAATAAATATTTAAAAATTGTTAACTCAACTCAATACAATCTCTAATTATGCTATTTATGTGCACTAGCAGATCATATATATCTGGTAGGTTGTTTTTTTTTTTCCCTTGTGGTCGTATCACATATATTTGTCTTTGTTCTATCTAATAGTGTTAAATGATAGTGTGAACGAATTATTGTCGATTTGAGTTAAAAATTTTAAGTAAAAAACTTTTGATTGGCTGATACTTTAAATTTATTAAGGAGATTTAAAAAAAGATCAAAATTAAGAAGATTTGTTGAAAATTGACATTTTCTTAAAAAAAATTTAGACATCATAATTCATCAAAAACAATAATGTATAACATTATTTATTTGTAGAATAAAGTCATTATATTTAATTTTTTAGAAAAAAAAAAGATAAATTCTCAAGAACCTTTTTAATTTGGATCCATTTTTACAACTTTTTCGATTTATTATTCTATTTTGAATATTAGTAATTTGTTTTTATATGTTACTTTTATAAATTAAATGCCTTATCCTAGTTTTGGGCTTTATAGTCCAATTGCATAAAGAAGCTACAAATTTGTCCTTCGTTAAAAAAGTCTTAATTAGCTTTCATTTCTTGATTGTTCAATGGTTAAAAGATGAGCTAGTCAAGAAGTGTAAAGATACTACCATGTATTAAATTATTTTCTATTTACGTATTTAGATTGAATTAATTACAATTAAAATAATAAAAATAAAAAACACCACGTACTTAGCTCATTACATTTTGCATTGGATTCACACAAATAATCAAATTACACGTAATGCATGTATTTGTTGTGAGAGTCGAAAATTTTGACACTTGTTTACCATTAAAAGAAAAAATTGAGGAATAGAAATTAAGAGAAAGAGTTCACAAACATGAACAACAATGAAAAGAAATTGTGAACCTGTCAATAATTTGAAGGCAAATTAAGGTACTCAATTCCTCTTTTTAATTCTTTATTTACCAATTTGTTCTTGTGATCATGAATTGATGTGCATGCATCTTATCCCATCTCTTTCTTTCTTTCTTTCTAGTGATTTTAGGGATTCTTGATTTTCATGTTATTATTGAGCTTTTATAATTTGTTGGCATATTAGATCTATCATAAATTAGAATCATAACAATATTCAAAATGGATTGTGAGATAGGATGTACACATAAATTCTCCAAATTATGTGCAAATCTTGATTTGTTGATCATCTTGCTCAAGGACTTGTTTGGCATGCTTTTCTCTCTCTCTCTTTTTTTTTCTTATCTGTTCTAAATCTTGGAAAGGTGCTTAAACATATTTTTAGAAATTTAAATGTTTTTCCAACCAATTAAACAGTTTTTTTTTTTTTAAAAATGGGGAACATACATTATTGCATAAGTTGTCGAGTAGAAAGGTGGAATGCTTGAATTAATTAATTAATTAATTAAAGACGAGACACAAATTAAAAAAAAAAAAAAAAGGTGGCAACTTCTTTCTAGCTTTTTTTTCGATAATCCCACCTCTCACTCTCATGTCTCCGAAACAAATCCCTAAATTCATTTCTTTTAATTATTCATTGTAATTAATTTATCGTAATTATAATTAATTTCAAGCCTTTGGAATAACCTAATATTTTTTTGACTTGGCCAAAAACTCCAAAAATTTTTCCACCACAACCTCCACGTGACGATTCCTAACGTGCGCAGGCTTCCCTTAACGCTCTTGGGTACGCCGCAACTCCTGCCCTCATTATGCCTCTTAACACAGGCCGGAGGCACAGAAAACATATAAAATTGTGGGCTCTAGTGCGCAGGTTAACCGTTGTCACTCAAGCGGGATATTTTATCACTCACCCGTGCATAACTAAACTCGTTCCTAGTAGGCTTCGGTCTCCTCTCATTCATTCGCGAACTGACTTGTGTTGTGTTTCGTAACACAAAAGAGAGAGACATTACATGGTATTAAGTTCTGATGATGTTGGCGTTTGAAGCACTGTTGAGCCTCGAACAGATCATCAGAAACCTTTTGCCATTGTCCGAATCGAACAAATCCCACGTTGAATACTCCGAATCCCCTTAGTTTCTTGTTCTTTTCTTCCCCACCAAACGCACCCGCCAAGAGATTAAGCAACTGTCGAAGAAAGAAAGGAAGGTAAAATCATCGTTGTTTGCTTTATTTTGGTCGTGACTCTGCCGCTTTATCGTCCAGAACGACCGCCAATCTCATGATTTGTTGCGTATTTGTTACATGCACCATGAGAAGTACGTGAATATTAACTGTTGTTTATATAGATATATACCAGTGAGTGCGTGTGAGTCTGCCTGTGCTTCGTGTGTAGAGTGTGGAAGGTGTGTCGTTTCGGTGGTGCTGAAAGATGATGATGACGGCGACGAGCCAAGTGTTGAAAGTGAGTAGACAGAAGCTGGCAGCATGCATGACATGTCCTCTCTGTAACAAGCTCTACAGAGATGCCACCACCATATCCGAATGTCTGCACTCGTGTAAGTTAACTTCTCGCTTTCTTTTTGCCTGTCCATTCTCTTCAATTGTTCAGTTTCAATGTGCTTTAGTACGTTTAGTTTGTTTCTTGATTCTGGGTTCTTTGTTGTTTACGTAATTTAGATTTTCTTTTTCTTTCTGTTTGATTATCCGGTTTTTTCTTGGATTATTTGAAATTTTGATGTCTCCTAATTCACGTTTTCATGACCTGGGTCTAGTTATATTTATGCATTATTAATTTGTTCAAAGGAAAGAATTCAAATTCGATTCGTATTATGACTTTTCCGTCTGCGTTTAATGATAAAACTTGGTAATTATAGTGATTGGTAGACTACGACTATCTAGATTTAATTTTTAATATTTTTGTGCATAGTTTTGTCTCTTGTGTCTGACCGTTGCTTGTAACTCTTATCATGAAAGCCAATCTTCTTTGGACCGTAACTGTAGTAAGTTCGTTCTATTTCTGGCAAACTCTGTGTAATTTTAAATTATTTGTTCAGTACTGTGTGAAAAAAATTCTCAAGACTCAGAGAAATTGTCTTTCCTATGACTTGCAATGTTAAAATCCTGAAATTCTTTTGACACCAATTGCTCGTGGGATAAATTCAATTGCCTGACTGCTTCCATGTTTACTTAATAGGTGACTTTTTGCTTCCTCTGCTATTTGAAGAGTGGCACTCGTCCTATATGATGTCTTGTTACTTTTTGTATGTTCTTATTTGAGGTTTCCTAAAAGTTTCTTCATGTTTGTTGAAAAGCTCTCAATAACTTTTTCAGGGTTTGCTAGGCAGCAGTATGACATAAGAATTTCTTGTTTCAAACTTTTTCATGAAAGCTATTTGCAATATTTTGTTACTTCCCAATTTCATGTCTATTATAAGCTGAATTAGTTGTGTATTATAAGTATATGTTAAGCTGAAGTATCTGTTGCATGCCTTTGAATCATAACACAGTTTGCAGGAAGTGCATATATGAGAAGATAACAGAAGAGGACCTGGATAGCTGTCCAGTATGCAACATCGATCTGGGTTGTGCTCCACTGGAGAAACTCAGGTATTTGATGATCATATTCTCTTATTGACCACAAAATTTATATAGCAGCTACTTGCATACCAAAGTCATAATTATGATTCATGGAATGTAAATGTTGCCCAACCATAAGCAAGGTACTGCATGTAATATTTCCTTAAAGAGGGGCATATTTTGGTACGTTTTGACTTGAAAATCTGTGCACAATATAACTGATAAATTTCCCAGCTTATCTATCTTCATTTGTGCACAATTTGATGTGTTTGGGGAGAAAAAACTCTGCAAAATACTATTTTGGAAGGAGCACATGGATGCTTGTCATGTCCAACACTTTACTTTCTGTTTTTGTGGCCTTTGTTTAAGTATTTGAAAATGGCAATGGAATGGTCATAGTGTTTTAATGTGGTTATTCTTTGATTCAAAATATGCAGTGAGATCCATTCCCAAATTATGTTTGTATTAGCTTAAAGGTTACATAATTTGTCAAGACTGGCTTATGTCAGGTAAAGCACACACATTTCTTTCAGTTGAAAAAAAAAAAAAGCATGATATGGTGTAATTATCTTGGTACATTTTAATTGGTATTGGAGGAATGCTTTTTCTGCTATTCATGGCCGAGCCATTTGGTTCTCTCAGGTCTGAGACTAAGGATAGAAGTTGCCACACCTATCATACAATAATACAATGCTGCTAATGTTTTAGACGCTTTTATCAAAATATAGTTACTAAGAAAGGTTTTCATTTTGGCTCTTGATTTACTTTAGATAAATTTTCTTCTGTAACAAAAAAAGAGAATTTGGTCTCTGTTTAAATTATTGCACGTGCTATGTTGTTCACCAAAGAGTTCCGTATTTGGTGCTGTAGTGCTAGAGAAGGCAGTCACTGTTTAAATTATTGCAAGTAGTATGTTGTTCACAAAAGAGTACTATATTTGGTGCTATAGTGATCCATTTTGATGTGCTTATAACTATTTTATATTAAATTGTGATTTTTCTATTCTTGTTGTTTTAAATGAGGTAATTCCATAATATAGTTAAAGCTTACTTGGGTTGTCTCTGATTCAATACAGTGTAATATGTACGTTAACAAACAGCAAAGTGGCAGAAAACACTGCAGATGTCAGTCATCGTTTAATCCTGATAACAAGCACGGATGCCTCACCACTGGTGTAGGGGATTATGTTTAATATGATAGGATTATATTTAATCTTATCATACAATAATACAATGCTGCTAATGTTTTACATGCTTTTATCAAAACATAGTTAATAAGAAAGGTTTTCATTTTGGCTCTTGATTTACTTTAGATAAATTTTCTTCTGTAGACAAAAAAGAGAATGTGATCTCTGTTTAAATTATTGCCTGTGCTATGTTGTTAACCAAAGAGTTCTGTATTTGGTGCTATAGTCCTAGAGAAGGCAGTCACTGTTTAAATTATTGCAAGTAGTATGTTGTTCACAATAGTACATGCTATAGTGATCCATTTTGATGTGCTTATAACAATTTTGTATTAAATTTTGATTTTTTCTATTCTTGTTGTTTTAAATGAGGTAATTCCATAATATAGTTAAAGCTTACTTGGGTTGTCTCTGATTCAATACAGTGTAATATATATGTTAACAAACAGCAAAGTGCCAGAAAACACTGCAGATGTCAGTCATCATTTAATCCTGATAACAAGCACACATGCCTCACCACTGGTGTTGGGGAGCTGCTTACTTGCCTAGTATTGTTCTTCTTGTGTGTGTGGTTTTTTCTTATAGCATATACAAAGCATCATGCTGTAGACTGTAATTAGACGTCAGTTTTTGAATTTGATCATGCCAATTGAAGGAAAACACAGAAATCGATGAAGATATCATGAAAATGACCAGAGCAAAGGTTTATGCCTACAGAGTCTTAATTTGGTTTCTTATAATCTACAGGGCAGACCACAATTTGCAAGATCTAAGGTTCAAAATCTTCCCCTCCAAAACACTTAACTCTAATGCAACTGAGGCTGTGTCCTCAATCCAATTGCCAGCTAGAAGAAAAGAGAGATCTCTTTCTTCGTTGGTGGTCAGCACGCCTAAACTACCAGCCAAGTCTAGCATGACTGGAAAACGGTTAAAACAAGCTCCAAAAAAGAATCCTGCTCTAGACGAATCCACTCTTTCCATTGACGAACCTGTTAGGGATGTTGGAGATCACCAAGAGAGTATAAGCTCACCAGAGACTCTTAGCAAACTTGCACTAAATAAAAGGCAGGTAAAGGAGTCTATGCTTTGGTTTGTTTGTGCTTATTATATTGTTTGACATTTCTGTACAATTTACATAACTGATAGTTATGTCTTTCCTTTTTCATCTTATGTTTAAATTGACAAGCTCTACCATTGTCATAATGCAGAATTCTTCTACTGCCGAAATATCAAACCAACACACACCTGATAAAGATAAAGATACAGAGAAGAATGCTGAAACTTTGGATGGAAAAGCTGATTTGTGGAAACCCTTAAATTTCCTGGTGGAAGCTGCAAGCAAAACGAAGTCTAGTAAGTCCAATTCACGAGGAACTGTTAACAAAACGGCATTGCCTGATGCACATGAAAATGAAGGACTCCTGAAAGCCAAAGTGAAGGAATGTGGTAATGCATCAAAAGTCCAGGGTAATGAAAACGATGCAACTCCAGGGCCATCATCTTCAGTGAAACCTAGAAAATCTCAAGGCCGACCAAGGAAAGCAGCTGTCTCTGAGGCATTGAACGTTCCGGCACAAGCTGTGTTGGACACAAATAGTAAATATGATGGAAGATCTGGTCCAATTTGGTTCTCGTTAGTGGCTTCTGACGATCAGTGAGAATTTGTCTCTTTTGCCTATTGAGATAACTGATCTTGGTTGATGTTTAGTTTTAATTCTTTGTGGATGGTTTCAGGGAAGAAGATGCACCCCTCCCTCAGATATCTTCTTACTACTTGAGGGTTAGGTGAGTTCATTATCCTAACTACCCAAAAAAGTGCACATACTGTTTCCTTTCTTTTTTTTTTTTTTTTTTTTTAAAATTTGTATCCTTTCTTGGTTGGCAAAGGGAATGAGATAAAAAAAATGTGTCCTACTACCTTGTAAGTATTTTTCGAAGACTATGATTGGAAACTTTGATATATTAGTAGATTTTTTGGTAAATGATACTTGAATGTTGAAATGCTTCTGTACATGTCAAATATGCTTTATTTGGAGATGTGCGAATGGGATTTCTTCTCAGACAAGTAATATATTTTCTTTTCTAAATTTAAGTAGATTGTCAAGAATTTGGAGATAATGAAATAAGTCCACAGGTTTCTTTCTTAAGGCTTTGTTTTGCTACTTTCCTATGAAATGCTGCTTCTGTTGAATAAGATTTTACGACTTCTGATCAAAAGGGCAGTCTTGATATGTAAATAGGGAGTATCCTAGTATTCTTACTATTATGGTTCTTGTTTCCAGCTGAAACATTTTTGGGGTTCTTTAATTCTCGAAAGTTTGGATTTGTGTGTGTGTGGATATTGATGGATTTATTTCTCTTTCACATATTTGTCAGTAATGCACAATCAGACTCTCCAAAAAGTGTTTTTAGTAGGCAGTGAAAGGAAATTTTAAGGTTAGAAAAGCGTGTGCTAGGATTACATCATCGTTTGTTTATGGGCCTTAACGGTACAAACACCACTTTTAGTGGTTTGCACGAAAGACCGAGCATTTGACATGTCAATTTTTAGATGCGATCCTCATACTTGACAATGAATGGTCAATCACCGTCTGTTTTTGCTCTTCAATTATTGCTGCTCGCAATTTTTAACTTGATCTGGGGGCTTTCATAACTTCCTTTAAGCACATATGTACTACCTTCATTTATGAGTACTCTTATTTATGCAGGGATGGTAGTTTGCCTGTTTCATTCATCAAAAAGTATCTTGTGAAGAAACTCAATCTTGTTAGCGAAGCTGAGGTAAGTTCATCTGTCTTCACCACAGTTGTGCTGTGAACTTAAAAAATGGTTTAAAATGTACTCAAAATGCTAGGATACATTCTCTCTGTCCTTAAGTGGCCTCAGTTATATCCAGTTTTCACCACAAGCAGTGTCGATACTGAACTTAGCTGCTGCTTATTTATTTACACAGGTGGAGATCTTGTTGCGAGGTCAGCCAGTGCTTTCTACGTTGCAACTGCATAACTTGTTTAACTGGTGGGTGCAGACGGCCTCAGTATCAGAAAGAATACAGACATCAGTAGGCAGTTCTGCCAAGGATTTTGTGATGGTTCTGTCTTATGGCCGGAAAGCTAGGCCCCCATAAGCATGTTACAACAACATTTGCCACCATCTCTTGCTAATGATACGGGGTTTGGAGGTCTGAGGAGCATCATCTTTCCCAGCATGCATTCTTATTGTAAAGTCTTTATTTCCTTTATTTTCAGTTTTTACCATCTTGGATTTTCTTGCTGTTTTCAACATGTGTGTGATACAGCAGAATATTAATGGGAAAGGATCACGATAAATACATAACTCACAGAAAAGAAATGCAAATCCCATCCTCCTATACTTCCCGAGTTTAAGAATCCATGGTTTTCGGGGAATTTGCCGAAATAGCCTATTTGGAGGGGGGTCTTTGAAAAATAATTCAACTCCCATATTTTTCTCATTTATCTAGTCCTCAACAGTGATATTTTATGGTTTTCAAGGTGGCTGTGGTGAAAACTTATCCCTTATAAGTCGTTAAATGATTTTAAGTAGCCGGTTAATAGTGAACATACAAGATAGGAAACATATTAGTTGCATAGGTAGGTGAGTACAAGTTTGGTGAGTGTTAAGTCTTGTCCAGGAAGGTACCAGTTAGCAGCAACAAAGAAGAGCTCATATATAAGTTTGCAGGTTAGAAGATAACACTCACCGGCATGAAAAAAGGCCAACATGAGCCCTTAGTTGCACGTTAGCTTGAACCATTTGTACTCTCTGGATTCCATATGCATCTCCATATAGAGAATTTATACCCAGGTCAAATCATATCGCTCAAAGTTAGGAGAAACCAAAAATTTCATATAGCTAATATATACCCAGGTCAAATCATATCGCTCAAAGTTGGGAGAAACCAAACATTTCATGTGGAAGGGGCTATCTGTTTTAGCGCCGCACAAATCAATTCCAGCAATTCATTTTGGATATTCAAAGTTGGACAATTTAAAACAGCTTGAGCTCTAGCCAGTTGCCCGGCTAGCGGCTAGGTTTATAAAACATTTCGCTAGGTCTATAAAACATTACCTGAGACCAGTAATGGCATAAACTGGCCAAAAGTAAAAGAAACTTCAAACGGCCTAAATATCAATAATCTTCTCAAAGATTCCTTTAAAGGAGTGCTCATCAGTCAGTTTCATTGAAGAATCAAATCTATAAACAGGAAAAAACTAGTAAAAGGATAGTAGAAACACACAATTGCAGATTTTCGTATGTCACAGGGAGAATCTAGCTCAACCTTTTCTCACTGCCATGGAAAGCATGAAAAGAGAAAGTTAGAAAAAGTTGTTCACGTAGTTCTGTAGTACTCAGATTTTGACCTATCTCTGTAATGCTCTGGCTGCGTGCCAAAAACACAGTCTACAAATAATAATCATAATCAATTACCAACTCCAAACCCTAAAATGGAAGCCAATAGTAAGGTCTTGCTAATGGTTTAAATCAACTACAAAGTCCAAACCTTTATATGGAAGCCAATAGTTGGGCCATAAAATAGATCATCGCTCTTAAAATCGATGCAACCAAATCACCTATGCAGACACATGATAATAACAAGACCCTTACAAGGCTAACGCTCTACATCACTAATGTCCACAACAAATCTGTCTTATCCCCTCCAGCGGGAAACAACAAATTTTAATCAGCCATAATATTTGTGAGGCCGATTTTCACTCCCCACACTTCTCCATAACCATGATGCCAAGTCCAAAAGAATCAATCACATAATTGAACATTATATGGATAATTGGATGGATAAAGTTAAGTAAACGCATTGCATAAGATAAGCTAACCTAAGTACTAGCCAAACATTAATAATCAAAAAGACTAAATATTCGAGCATGATATCACAATCAATAACCATCATTTAACACAAGAGTGAAGGGAGTAAAGCAGGAAGCAATTTCAATAGAATCGATTTGAAGAAACAGAGGATTCAGTGTTTACTTCACAAACTTTTTAACAAAAAATCAAAAACCAGTATAAGCCCCATGTGGGCTATCTTCAAGATCATCAAGCAAAACCCCATAAGGCGACTGTTGCTCATCCATCACAAGATCGTCCGTACTCCTCAACCCAGCATGCAAAATTACCAAAACCACCCCAACCAACATCGAAACCAACACATTCACCCACACGTGCGTCAACACCAGCCCCGTTATCGTCAACGCAAAAAGCGCGCCGACCACGATACGATCGTCAACAACGAAGCCGAAAGCCGTGAAAGGGTCGTCACGCGCGAAGTAGAAGAAGAACCAAGCGACGAGAGTAAACAGAAAGACGATTAGCGAGATTGGGTGATAGATTAGGCTCAAGAAGATGACCAATAAGAGGATTATTGTGTAATTGACGCGGAAGTGGGTGAGGTTTTGGGTGATGCGTGTGGTGGCGTCAGAGAGGGAAAGGGGCAGATTGAATGCGGAGAGTTCAAGGAAGTCGGACCAGGACCGTCGCGTGGCAACGAGGGAATGGGTAGTATTCTTGACGCGGGAGAAGAAGCCGCCGTCGGTTGTTATGGCGGACATCGTGGAGGAATGAGGGAGTCGACAGCTACTTCTCCCAAGGTTCTGCCTTTTGTGGATCTTGGAGTTTTGAAGATGTCGACTGAAAATGGACCAAGTTTGGTTCGGTTTTGGGCCCAAATGGGTTTGGAGATGTTGTTCACCTTAACAGATTCAATTTCATATACGGTAAGGGAGGTTTATGAGTATTTCTCAAACCACAGGGGCTTATGAGGAAGCAACGTGGGAGGTAAGCAAATTTATTCTAAAACAAAAAAGAAAATCAGAAACAACTTAAAATAACTAAGTTGTGGGGTTTATGACTTTTAACAAAACTTTTGATTTTTATTTTTTTAATTATCAAACCAAGTTCAACATCAAAGTGATTAATATATGTTTTTAATTAATAAGTTCAACATCAATATATCTTTTCAAGTAAATTGTTAATAGACAATGTTCGATTTATATATTTTTTCAAATAAATAGTTAGATGCATAGTTAGACAAGGTTAGATAGACTTGTCGAAAATATAAAAAAACTATTAGGCAAGACACTACAATCTATCAACTGTTCACAGTTCATCAATTGACACTTTATAGGGTTATTAAACATTATTTGATAACGGAGAAATCTATCAAGACTTGTTGAGTATTATCAAGTATTGCTTGACAGTACTATGAGTATTGCCTAACATCTTAACAGCTTGATATTTTTTCTTAGCAATGTATAGCAACTCGGAAGAATATTTTTGCTTTAAATTTGAACTTACCTCAGTACTTTTTTGAGCTTTACCAGAACACTAATTTTTTTATTACTTTTTTTCTCAACTTAGTCATTTGGATTTAATCCAGTCTACTCTACATCAATCAATTCAACAAGTCTAGCTGGTTCAGTAGAGTAATAAAAGGCTAACACATGTATTAATGTCAACTTGTACTTTATTTGTCAATTTCTTTTCTATATTTTTCTCATTTTTCTCTCTTCAATGACTTTAAAACTCCTATATGTGTCAACCTTTTATTGGTCAAATAAATCAGCTAGATTTTGCACTGCACAAAGAAAAATTCATTTGTTCTTAATCAGGGGGTTAGCAAGGTTAATAAGGATTGTTGAACTACTTTGAAAAAATTAAATCCAATTTGATTTGAAGATTATGTCGTCCAAATAATATTGTTGGATAGATATTGTAAGCTTACTTACTAACAGATGTATTCCTATTACTGGAAATATTTTGCATCAAAATGAGACTAGGTAATCATAGAAAATTGTTGATATATGCCAAAAGTTAGCACCAATATTAACGAGACTTGTGGAAACTGTGAAGAATTGGCTCTCAATAGTTCTTTTGAG
>JANLJB010029807.1:0-17645 GCA_026212285.1 Bursera cuneata
TTGTAGTTCTATGTTGCTTCATCTTTTCTTATTATGGCAGCTCTGTTGAAGGTTTTGATGATCTTGTAGTGAGGGAGGGCCTCATTTGGACAATCTGTTCTTCATCAACTCCCATTGCTTTAGCAAGCTGTCCTGCCTCAAAGAAACGTTTTACTGCATCTTCCATGTATTGTTTTCCTTCCTTGACTGTCATTTCCTTCCCTATCCTTTCAGGGAAACTTGTGAAGATGTTATCTCCTTTCAACACTGCAGCCAGTTGCAGTAGCTCCTGCTGGAATTCACTAAGCTTGGCATCTTCCTTGGCCTCACCTTGCCTAATCTTGACTGGAGTTGGGAGTTGCTCTGTTCAAAATAGCAATCACAACTTTTACTATTAAGTAAGCACAAACTAAAAACATGTTAGTAGGATTGAATTTGCCTTCTCAACATGGGAATCCCAGAGTTCAAAGTCATATAGACATTTAAAAAAAAAAAAAAAAACATTTCGCATTACAATAATACACTTAAGAGGCATCCCCATTTGAGAGATTAATTCAGATAACCTATATTACATTCCAGTAAAACTTACTACTAATTAATGCAAAGTCTAAGCATCTTCTAGCAGAATGGTGATGTTACCTGGACAATCGGTTCTGGGTTCTGTTCTGGTCTGTACAATGCCTTCAAATGTGCCAGCCCATTCATCTCTCTTTGTAAGAAAGGGTGAGGTCAGGTTGAAGAGTTTCTTCACTGTGGCTGGAATGGAAGAGTGCTCATATTCTGAGGTTGGAAATGGTGATCCATTGGGTCCATGAACAACTGCATCATCATCATATAATTTTTTCTCATAAATTGTATTATCTAACATCTATAAAATTAATTTTTACTGCTATAATGAGCATGTAACGTTACTACAACTATTTTTTTATATATTATTAATTACATTCATAGCACAAGCACTGGTATAACCTAGAAATTTGTATTAGAACAAGCTAGATTTTTCCATTTTCTTAGTAACTATTTTTTAAGTGAATCTTTACAGTATAAGAAACTATAAATGGAGTATATAACCAGCACAGTCCTTGGCATAAGCCTAGGTAATTTTAACTAAATAGGTTAATATCTTTTAGCACCTTCATGTTTTATCTTAATTTTCTTTTATATAAAACTATAAAAAGAAATTAATAAAATAGAAAAATATTAGAAAAATATAAAATATAAGATGTTTTATATTTTAGCCAACCATAATCTCTTATTTTTCTTAACAATTAACCAAACCCTAAATTTTATTTTGTGTCCTAACTAAGCGTCAAGTTATTAAATAAGGTATCAAATATCAAATTGTTAAGTAAGCTTTGCTTTACAGCTCCTGATATTTATGGAATGTTAGAAAACGAGAAATGCGTCCAACTGTCGAGCAAACCTACTCAACGCCTAATAAGGATATAAAAGGAAAATTAAAATTAGACTAAAACTCCTAAAATCAACTAGTCCATTTTTTGTATAATATTCCGTGAAAAAATTAGATTTAGTTCTTATCAATAAAACTAGAATACGACCTCATCAAAAGCCATGCAACAGTAAACTTTTTGTAGTTTCCTCTTTTCTTGTTAGAAGTTATGAGAGCCACCGTAGCAAGTCCCTCGAGCTCAAGGGACAAGCTAAAAGCAACTTTATGTTCACAAGTAAAGGGTAAAGACCTCAAGAACAACGAACCCATTAATGGGAATTGTCTTGTTCTTTTGCTGGCTATGGCTATGGATATGGATATGGGTGGGTTGGTTAGCTTTGGTTATTACATTGCATTATTGTTTTGACAAGTTGAGCAAGAGAACAAAGTGGAATGTCTTTTCATCTTTTAGGTATTTTTCTTGCAACCACTATCTCCCTGGTCTGTGAAAACATGAAATAAAATGAAAAGTAGTGTGAAAACAGAGACGACATTATTGACTTGTTGAAATCCCTGGTCTGGAGATATTTGTTTAACAAAAATCCAATTATTGTCACGAGAGAGCAAAGCCCGTGATTTTGTCAATTATAAATCAATTTTTTTATTGAAATATAAATGTTAAAAAGAGGAAACTGTCAAGTAATTAACCAAATTATAAAAATGACCAACCTGTACCCTTCTGGATCCAAGGTGAGACCATAATAGTAGGGACTCTGACCCCCAAGCGATCAAATTTGAAAAAGAAGGGCTCGGGGCCCACAATCCCGTCAGGGCTAGGGACCCCACGCACCGGAGTAGCCACATGATCAAAGAACCCACCATGCTCATCGTAGGTGATGACAAGCAAAGTGTCATTCCACTGTGGGCCAGCCCTCAAAGTCTCGTAAACTTCCTTCACAAACGTCTGTCCCTGATACACATCGTGCGATGGATGATCATCATTGGCCGGCTCTGACTTGGAGTCCGTGTACCGCTGCTCCACCACAACATAACCCGGAAGCTTACCTTGCTTTGCATGTTGCTTAAACGACGAGGCGTAAGGATGAAATTTTCCGACGTATTTGAGCTTTCTCAGGTTCCTGTAGAACAATGTGGCCGGGATATTCTGATAGTATATTCCGAAGGAAATTCCGGCTTCGTCGAGGTTTTCAAAAATTGTTCTCTGTGGATAACCTTTGATCAGTAGGGCCGGAATGTTGCTTGTGGCTCCGGCTGATGTTCCCGAGTGCACGTAGAGGCGATTTGGTTGTGTTGAGGATGGCACGGAAGCAAACCACCTTCAATGTGACATAAATAATTAATTGTATAAGTATTAGTATTACGTAAATAATAAGATAAATACTATTATATTATATATATTATTATTAAAAGATTATTATTTATTAAATTATTATGCCGTCATCTCCACTCGGAGACTCCATCTAGTTGGTGATGAGCATTAATTATGAGAAAAAGGTTGCAACAAGAAGATAACAAGTGTAAGATGAATGCAGTGCACCTGTCAAAGACTGCGAACTCTGAAACAAGAGCCTGGTACACGGCAACCTGATCGGGATCAAAGCCATTCATGACGTTCTCAGACATGTTCAAGGAGGGATCCATGGAGAAAGCTTGTTGAGCAAAGCCATTCATGGGAGGAGGGTCAGCAGAAGTATCATTTGACCCAAATATTTGCTCTCTAATGGCTTGGAAGGAGTGGCCAGGATCAGGGTCTACATACTGGGCCTGGTTCTTGAAATAAAACTTCTGAGAGTTAGGGTCAGTGGTGGATAACGGGTTGGATTCAGAACCATCAACACCGTTGATTTCAGGGTTGAGCTTCTTCATCCATCCGATCATGTGATCAAAGGAACGGTTTTCCATGACTAGCACAACTACGGTCTTGATTGGAGTGGCGGCAGAAATGTTGTTGAAAAAGTTGTGATGGACCAGTATAATGAGAAAGAAGAAGAAGAAGGTTGGCTTGGTAATCATTCTTTGATTCTTCATGTTCATGCATGAAAGGGAGAATTGGGAAGAGAAAATTTCAGAGTTTAGAGCGAGCCCGTGAACTCCTTTCGGGAAAGCTCTTGTGTGGTTGTGGCAGAAAACTTATAAATGTAGATAAAAAGACCCTTACGTTTCCTCTTTAATATATATACTACAGGCAGGAAGGGTTGGGCTTTGTGTTATTTTATAATTAATTAATTATTTTTATATCACTTTTGGTATGATAATATCCTTTGAGTTTCAAATTTTGGATTTCAATCCTTCCTTTTCTCTCAAAACTTTAAAAAGTCAAGTCTCAATTAGTTAGTATATATTACCCTTTTAAAACATGAATCCATTAACTCCTCTCCTCATCTCTTCCTTTCGTAAGCAAGTAATTGGTAATTATATTTCTGTGTTTGGAGGATTGAGTAATATTTCTTGAAATGGAAAATAAAAGCTCAAATAATTATGATTTAAAATTTTCAATACATATTTTATTATTGGATTTTTTACTAATAAAAGTCTAAACCATTAAATTGGGTTTTTTTTAATTTTAAATAATGATATAATTACATAATTGGGATATAAATTTTATATCTTAACTACGTGACGATATTCTAATCAATGTCGTATCACTCTATCATATCTATCATATAAGGATAGAGATTGAAATGGAAAGAAAGCGGAAAGCACATATTGCCTCCCTCCAGGGCATGATGAGAGTGACAATTAAAATAATAGATAAAAGTTGGCAAATCGTCAAGATTAATAATCATTTACAGACCACCTTAAGCTTAAGCTACAACAATTGTTATTCCAATAATAATCATTCATCAACCTGTAGATAACATTCCTAATTTAACCAAGCTGTAAGGGGTTCAAATGAACCAAGATTAATGGATCTCTTAGTAAACAAAAGGAGTTCTCAGATATTATTGATTTCAAAATTGTTTTGCTGATGAATATGTATCTTGGAAACTTGATTTTCGTAATCTAATTTTCAACACAAATAGTATATATGATTTTGTAATATATATAAATATATATACTATTAAAATTTCAATTAATTTAAAATATTATCTTATATATTTAAAATTATAATATTGAAAATAAATAAACTATTTTTATATATTTCAAATAATTAAATATATTAATTAATTTCTAATTGGAAATAACTAAAAAGATCAAAAGAAGTTGTCGGATGGTAGACGTCACCAACTGTCGACGGTCACCTCGACCTCCTCCATGCTCGGCGTCCAATGCTTTACTGAAATACATTTATTTAGTTGGTGCTTACACTGTCAATCGGCAAGATCAATTGGTTGAAGTTTCGACGCGATGACCACTGCCGTCCAACAACTTCTTTTGATTTTTCAAAAAAATATTTTAAGAAATAATTTTAAATAACTTTGATTCTACAATTTATCAACTTAATAATTATTCCTCTCGGTGTATCCTGTGGGGTCAATATATACTGGTATAAAAATTAGTAATTAATCAGCATGTATTAAAAAACTTTCAGGGACTTGGGACACAGGATCTGTGGGATTAGTCGATGTGCCTATAAGGCGGACACCAACGTTTAAAAAAAAAAAAACTTAATAATTAATGAAGTAATTTTTAAATCTTAGCATTCAATGGTATTATGGGATTTGTATTATGTTCGAGGGACAAGTTTTGAATTTTGATCTTTTTAAAGTCTGATTTTCAAAAGTTATCCTTTATTTGCTTTTGAAATCTAACATTTCAAAAATAGATTATTGAAGAATCAGTTTTTAAATAAGTTGACCAAATACCTAAAATAGTTGTAGTTGTAGCTTTTTGGTAGATCAATTTTAAACTTTCTAAAAGCCTGTTTGATTTGAGTTTTGGAATCGGATACCAAATCGAAATAGTTATTCGTTCATTCTGTTTTGTTTAGTACAGAATCAGAATATGATTCATTTTAAAGTTGTTTGGATTATAGAAACCCGGAATCGGAATCAATATCAATTTTTTAAAATACCCTCATGTAAAAAAATATAAATTAAATAATATTCAAAAGCAATATATAATTATTATTATAAAATATGAATTTTCATCTTTCTTGCACTTTTTTTTTTACCTTTTTAAAAACTATTATAATACTTTTTTAATTTATTAACTTTTTAAAATTTTGTAATCTTTTTAATTTATTAACCTTTTTTTAACTATTATAAACTTTTTTAATTTATTAACATTTTTTAAATATTATAACATTTTTTAATTTATTAACCTTTTTTTAAAATATTATAAGTTTTTTTTAATTTATTTACCTTTTTTAAAATATTATAATATTTTTTTTAAAATATCATAAATTTTTTTCTTCGAATGTAAAAAAGTGAAAAGCTTGCGTTTATTTTGGTTCTAGTCAAGAATCAAATCTGATTAATAGGGATGAGAGAAATGGCTAATTCCCTTTCCTAAGGTAACGAGATTCCTATTTTTGAACTTTTTTTTTTTTTCAACCAAACAACAAGAATGAGAATACCATATTCGCATTTCAATTCTTAAATGTATTTTTATCAAAACAAATGCCCCCTATCAGTGATTCCAAATGCACTCTTAAGAAGTAACAAAGAGGCATTTTTGCCGAAGTAAATGCAGTGGGTTTCGTCAAACATTTATGTAAACTCTTAATCCAACTAATACTTTAATACTCTCTCCAATGTCAAATTTCATATTATCGGTGCATACCCACCTTTTCAAATTGAGCATTATTAGATGATGTTACATAAGTCTCCAACAAAATGCTACTTTACTAACTCTTAAAGTGTCCATTTCCAACTAAATTTTATAGAATTAGAGCTTGTAAAATTTGAGTTTTTATTGAAAAATTATTGGTTGTTTGGTTATGTTTATATAAGTGTCTTTTTAATATTAAATTATTAAAAAAAAAGTGTTATTAAAGAAAAATAAGGTAAAGAATCTAAAGTTAAATAAAAGTATCATTAAAAGCTTTTTTGTAAAAAAAAAAAAAAAAACAACTGGAAAAGCTCAATTTTGAACTTCTTCAAAGAGACATGAAACAACTTCTTAAATCACTCATAAGTTATTCTTAAATGACAACTAAAGGACACCAAAAACAAAAAACAAAAAGGCTCTTCTGGCTAGTAGATAGTGGATAAGCCGAAATAAATGTACTCTTAACACTCTATGGGTGTTCAGTTTTTGAAAGAAAAGAGAGAAGAAAATTAAAAATTGGGTGGAAGGACATTGTTTGGTTTTATAATAGAATTTGAATGCAAAGAAGTTAGACAAAAAATACCCTAACATTAAAATATTTATTATTTGTTCATTATTGAATAACAAATTTATTATCTATTAAGTGAATAATATGATAATTTATATATTAAATCACTATCAATATTTTTAAAAAATATATTAAATTAAAATCATAGTTTATTAAATAAATCAATTATTCATTAAATTCATTATCCTATTATGAAGTATATATAAATTTATATAGATATTTTTAAAATCATTTTTTTTTTCCAAAAAAATACAAAAGAAGAAATTCAACAAGTAAAATGCTAGAGAAGGATTAACTGTGGGGTGCATGCTGAGTCACAACCGATTGGTAATCTATCAAAAATTCGATTTTAGTCAGTGTAAGATCGTTCGTTTTGCATTTATTAAACTATCGAATTTTTCTCCTTAGGCCAAACGGTGTATCGTAAGTCGACAATACACCCTTAGATGGATAGATCGTTTAAAAGCAATCCATTTTCTGTTTACGATGTTTCTAAATGTGCAAATGTGCCAACTAGCAACTATCATGTTACTGTTAATTTTTTGAAATTATTTAGTAAATTATTTTAGAATTTATGAAAAATATATATATCATTATTTTAGTAACTTAATACGTCATAGTTGAATTGTCGGGAATCCAAATTTTCTTAACCTGTTAATCAAACCAAACAAAGAAAACATTAGCTTGGAATTACTAAAACCGAACATGCACCATAAATTGGCTGATTCATTTATGAAACTATGATTGTTTATACCCATGATTATGATTAATATGATCTCATTGAAAATTGTATAAAGACAATTCCTAATATGGAATTTGGTTATTTATTTTGAATTAAGAGTATAGAGAATTGATGTAAAAGTATTGTTAAATGGTACTTATAAAATCAAAAACTGATATCCTTCCGCTTACGAGCCATCTCATCTCCGGTCCAGGAGCTCCCTCTGAATAAAATTGAGGTCCGATTTCACATCACCTTAAAAAACAAAAGTATTCACCCATTTCTGCCAAGAGTCACCAATCATAGTTCATAAATACAACAAAAAAAGGAAACAATTTTACGTAATTTTTGACAAACATATAATATGTGAAATCAGACATCAACCATAGTTTGAAGATTATTTTAGTGACTCCCAAGTCTTGAGTGACTCAATTTCAACGCTAGGTTTGGTTTGGTTTGGTGTTCTACATCACACAGCTTAACGAATAAAGCATAAAGAGTTTTGATCCAGACGCAACGACCACAGAGACACTTGTACTCGCCCATATAGTATTCTGCTCTTTATTAGAAACCCACCATCTACCCGAAAGCCTTCCCGATCAGAACCCTGAAGCTATCTGTCTGAATAGAAGTGGTCGACTGCATTATCAGTTGCCAGCTGACCACAGACAGTAGCAGCAACTACAACGGCTTGACCATTAGAAAAAAGTTCAGAAGCATAGTGAGTACAGTAGTAGTACACAATCCCTTTACTCCCCACCAACTCCCTCTCAAAGCTTCAAGACCGACTATCATCTTTATTAACACATTCTATCTCCATCCAAAGTAACCCAATAAGGCATTTACTTCTTACGTTTCTCACCCATAAAGATGTTTCAATATTTTCTCTTCCTCCAGCAAAGCAAAAGAGCTCAGTGAAATCTGTATGCAAAAAAAGAAACAAAAGGATAAAATGTCAGAAAATACGAGAAAGAGAACAGAATTCATTTTCCATTGGTATACAAATACATATGAACACAGAACAAAGATGAAGATCCATAGCAAAGAAGAAACCTGCATACATATATGTAGAGCACAGAACTTTTGACCTTAACATATATAACCTATTGCCTGCCCAACCTAGATAATCTCAACAAAAAAAATAGATCTTATAAGGCGAACTACATGACAGATCATTCTAACTAACCAATATGAAATCTGCACTCAATTATTTTGTGTCTCTGTTTGGTTGCTACTGCCTGCTGAAGATTGGAAAGGATTAAAGGAATTATACCATTTGCCGAAGTTTTCCTTAGATCCACTAAGGCTATCACTGAACAAAGGAAATAGATCCTACTCTACAATATAATAGCTAAGTTTGCCAAATAATCATAGAAGTTTCATACCATCCTTTTACTAAGTTCGCAATTAGTAAATTAGAAAAATATAAATAAAGGCTCTCATATTTGAGGACATTTATGAGATTCATTTGAAATGACAGCAACTGAAACAATATTTTTCTAGAATACTTTTGTGTTTTTGGAAACAAAAGCTCTCCTATTTGAAGACATTTATGAGAGAAATGACGGCAACTGAAACAATAATTTTTTGAGAATACTTTATGTAATAGGTTCGCCTTTACATTATTTGTTACAGATACAGATGCCATTAAGAGTAAACCATTAAGTAATATATAGAATATTCATTATCCCAGATAAACAACACCTAGAATCCCTATTAAGAACAATTATGTGTCACATCCACAAACAAATGAACAAACACATATATGAATATGTACCAAGAAATAGGAGTTCTACAGATACTCACTTCTGTAGTAGCAAGTGCCTGCAAAAAGCCAAGGCCACCCATACTCCAACAAAATAAAACTCAACACTGACAAGGCTTCAAGTCGGAGTTTGGATATGGTAGCAAAAGAATGCAGTACATTCACCGGAATCATTCTCAAAAACTTCAAGAACAAGAATGTTAGATCAGAACATATGAAAAATAAATAAATCATGTAGGACAAAATATGAAAATAATTTTAAAAACACATCTTACCAGCTATGCTTTCAACTGATCTCACACGAAATAACGACCGGCCCAGATAGACTGCCCTTGATATTGCTCAGGCAGTGGAGTAAACTGCTGGTTTCCATTAATGAGTTGCTGTTGCTGCACCTGCTGTTCATGCTGTAATTTTAGCTGCTCAAAAGCTTGGTACTCCTGCCAGCCTTTCTGCTTGTCAACCTGGAACTGCATTGCTGGAACTTGTTTTCCAGGAAAGGGAAAGCTGACATTCCCAGTCAAGCCATTGCTGTTACTAATATACTGAGGGTTAGTATGTGCTGGATAATTGATCGAACTACCAAGACCTAAACTTTTTGTTGAAGATGGTAACTGATATCCATCCAACCAGCTGTAATCATCCATAAGTGCATTCTCGCTAGTCTCGTCCAAACCAGAAATGGGAGCAGTGACTTGCTTGGGAGGAACAGGGCTGAAACCAGGTGGAGGTCCAAGATGCCTGACCGGGCGGCTAACTGGACTCCTCCTCGGGCCTGCTGGCAAAGCTGATGAAGCCTTCACCGATAAACTGTCAACAGTAACTCCGGAAGATGCAATAGCATCAGTCTTCGATGGCACCATAGCTTCTGGTCCCATTGAATGACTGTAGAACATACTGCTTGCACTAGCATTAACAGTTTGTTGGATGGGAACAGGCCGTGCAGCAGGAAGTGAAATGCCCACATTTTCTTGTATCTCATGTTTCATGACATGTCCATTTTCCAAAACCTTCAAAGCTTTCAAGCTATTAGCAAGAGAAGCTTCTTCTTCCATTAAAAGCTTTGAAGCATGCAATTGCATTGGCTGCAATTGATGTGGAAAGACATTAACAATAGATGCATGTACTTGTGAGCTAGCATCAAAAGTAGATGGCTGGTGAAGATTATCTGTAGCAGCTGAAACGGAACCACCATAAAATTGCAGATCACCAGCAGAAACACCATGACCAGGCTTCAAGCCATCAAAAGGCATTAAGTTGTTAGAACCAATAACATCAGCCCTCTTCTCTGTCACAACTGGCTTGAAAACAATCACCTCATCCTCCTCTTCCTCATCCACATACAGTTGAGGGTTTGTCGGGGCCACTCCCGTATTCATTTTCTGATTTTGATTCTCTTGCATTACATCATTTGTTTTGGAAATGTCAGCGTAGGAGGTGAATATTACTTCATCTGAAATCTCTACACCAATAATAAATTTCCTCACTTGAGAATCAAAACATATTGTTTTTTGGTCTACCATCACAACATTTGCCAAAGACTTCCCAGCTGCTAGAACCCTTTTAATACGAGCTTTTCTTTCCTTAACACCATCACCACCAAAGGAGTGCTTCCTTGAAAAATCCAAAATAGTTTGTGCAGGAAGAAGAGGCAAGAATCCTCTCAACTCAAAGTCCTCCCACAATGCTAATCGGTTTTCAGTTTCCCCTTCATCATACCTGCTCATATTGAAAAAGCAATTTACGTCTTCATCATCATCTATGGACATTGGCCCAAGTGACAGGATTTTATTCAGGAAGGAAATGCAGAGATTCCAAAAATTTGATCTAACAGTTGCCTGCCTCTCATCAACATCCTTGCCTGCAGCAATATCTGGACAGCAGGCCAACCACTCAACAAACACCAGAATGCCAGGTAAAAGGTAACTTGAAGAAGGATCATTCAGTTGTATACATCTCTCCATTATATGACCCATCAACTCAAATACAGCAGTGAATGCATTCTGAAGTAGTGCAGCACGCTGTACAATTTCTGCATAAGTCTGATTTTCAGTCTCCCTCTTCAAATTATGAACAGTGAATATGAGGATGGAGATAAGCCTAAGAATAAAGAGTGCATCTTCAGAAGCATCTGTTCCAAATCTCAGCTCCTCTTCTGGTCCAGATGAAACAAGTTCACATAATCCACTCCTAACTAAAGCTAGAACTTCTGCAAATGTCTCTAAACTGAAAAATAAAAGCCATTGTAAGAACATAATCTCAAAAATATGTTTACAATGCCTATAATGTACATCAATTAGATGCTCAAGATTTAAGTACCTTGTGCGTGTAAAAAGAATGCCATTCAAACGGACAAACCGAGTGCAAAAAGATTTTAGCTTCTCATGTAAACTATAACTTTCCTTGACAGAGCTGGCCTCCATGTCACTATCTTTAGATGCAAGTTTTGCTTCTCCTTTCCCTCTTCCTTTGCCAGTCAATCGTGAAGGCTCCTTGGTGGTTTGCAATTTAACATCCCCAGACATCTGAGAGTAATTCTGGCGGTTCTGCCACAAAATAAGTGGATGAATAAATTAAAATGAAGATTATACAACAAAAATCATTATGAGAGAATACAAATCAGATATTTTCATGTAAATTAATACACTAACCATACCCATGACACTTGCTTGATATATCTTATTTACATGTAAGAATCCCCATGAAATATCTGATTTAACCACTAATCCAGCAATCTAACATGATAAAGGCCAGCTACCACATCATTGTTTTGTTTTGCTCATTGATTCATAACAAACAACATGTTAGATGTTATATAGACATTATAGGAACCTCTACTGTGCAGGAATCAGCAGCTGATCAAGAATACCATCTGAAATACAGTTACTACTAGAAAGTTAATTATTTTGTCCAGAACTTCAGAGAATTGAAGTTTGAAGCAATATGAATATCATGAACTTCCACAAAGGATTAATATTTGTTAAAAAAAAATAGCAACATCACATCCATAAATAAGCCAGTATATATAATTTATGATGAACCATCATGGTATCATTTAGAGGGCTACTGAATAACTCATCATTAAACAGAATTACACAAATGATGATGGCAAAGCTATCCCACTGAACTCCAAAATCGTCTATTTATCCTCTATGATTTGAACACTAAGTTATGACTTCAATCATAGTATATCATAGTGTATAAAGGTAGCCCAACAGTTCCAAGCCCACAACTCTAAGCTGGTGCTTAGTCTTTTAAACCTAAACTAACATCATCTTGCTCTGAAACCAATTTTCATTCCCTACTAGTGCAACCCAGGCAAACTCTTATATCACTTTAATTGCGGCTAATAAAGTCCCAAAACCAGCTTTCTTCTAGTTATGACTGGTTCACCACTTTCAAATACGAAGCTTCATTAACCTCCTAAGCTCTTTATATATATCAGCCCACTCCCAAATACATGAAATCAAGACTTATCAGAACATGCCTTACCAACCAAATGATTAGCAATCAAACATATCAATATCAACAAATCAAAGTTCATAACGAATGAGACATGATAAATGCAAAAGAGATAAAAACATGTAAAAATCGACAAGATTTTGCAATGTCTGAAGTTATTCAACACTAACAGACTGCTAGAATTAGAAAATATCTCAGAACATGTCCAGCCCATTTTGGGGACACTTGTTTTAATTAATTGCCACAAAAAAGAATATAGATTTGATTGCCATCTGCAGAAAGCAGATTATCAGAACTAATGTACTCAAGCAAAATGCCTAATCCACAAGATACAGGTACAACCACACATCTTACAGAGAAATGAACAAATATCCCTTAAACTTCCTTCAAAACTGGCACATAAAAAAGGTTGCATCTTAATCATATCTCTACCAAAAGATATAAAAACAGAAAGTGCAAAAGCAAACATCATCATCTATATACCATATAAATTATTTTCTTCTTAATCATGGAAGTACCTTCTCAAATGCTACAATCAAGTTGTCCCTTGCAGTTGTAAACGGGCTATCAACTGCCAAACTACGAAAATAACGATAAATAGCCACCAACTCATCACCCGAATACGAAGCCAATATAGCAAGCTGAAAAGACAATATTACCACATGAAAAGAATCAGAACTGCTAATTGACAAATATAACTGATGCAAGAAAAATCATGAGAATAAAAATCAACTCGAGTAATAGCAGAAATTGTAAAAACAATAATAAATAAGAAAAGCCAAACCTGGTGATGGGGGTTTCCACTTGATGGCCAAAGAGAAGCAGCTTGCAGATAGTAGCTCGAAGCTGCTGCATATTCACGAGATTTGGAATCACCCTCTCCATATAATCCTTTGTAGCGTGCAAGGTCACCCAAGTATATCAAACAACGATGACAAGATACCAAACCTTTCTTCACCTCAGCAGATTTCTTCCCATCTTTGTCCATGACAATTTGATTCTCTGAGTCCTCAGAGAAATACCCCAGAGGAAGCCCATACTTTGCTCTAATCTTCAATATAAGTTCATGATAAAATCCAGTTGCTTCTGAAAGGAAGGTTTTGAATTGTAAACGAATTTTTGTAACTCGGTCAGGTCGTCCAGCTCCTTTCACACCGTGAGATGCATTTGAGCCCGAAGAAGATATAGCAGCACTGAAATGTGCTCTCAATTCCTCAATTCGTCTGTAATGTAAATGCCACAATGCATGTTCAATGTTGTGCTGCTCAGAAAAAGCATGGTCCTCAAGAATTATTGCTTCATAATTCTCACGCATCTGTTGCCAGGCATTAGGGTCTGATGGAACGCGAGCCTGGGCTGACCTCCGTCGCTTATTTTCGAGCTCAATGTTCTGAATAAGAACCAACATCAGATTGTTATGGAACACAATTTCAAAAAGAAGCACATGTTTCATTACACACAAACAATGATAGAACAAGGGTAAGAAAGAGCAAGCAGAAACCGTCCAAAGCATAAGTTAAATAAAATTCCCAATGAAATGTTAATAAAGTCGCAATGATTTGCTATTATGGAAAAGTCCAAATTCGCCAATAGAAACTAAGAGAAAATTAACATGATAAAATAAAAGATACCTTTTCATAGAGAGATTGTGCACGCTCCCATGTTGAAGGAGCAGACATTTTATCCATCTGCACAATCATCATCCATGAAATATATTCGACCAACTTTGAATTGTATTAAATCTGCAGAAAATCAAATACATCATCATCATCAGAAAAAAGACTAATCAGGTTCCAGTTTTCAAAAAAAGAAGCTTAAAAGGAAACAAAACTCGGTGTGGACAGATAGTCAAACAAGATTATATTTTTCCAATAACATAAATTACAATCAAAACAAAATTTAACATTCCCCCAATATCCATATACGAATTTGATTTATTTTAGAACTTTATTTCTCATTCAAGCCATTCCAAAAGCTTTTGGATTTAATAATAATAACATTCCAATATCAATACATCAGAAAAACCCCCTCAATTATCTGTTACATAGACTTCCAATTCACAAAATCAAAAGCCACTCCTCATCCAATAGAGACACTCCTTTTGGTTTCCGATAAAAACCTAACAAAAACAAAACTTTCCGATTCTCCCCTTATTTCGATTTCAAAGAACCCAAAGACAGCCTAATAATTCCATTTAATCACAGTTCAATATCCACAAATCTTAATCCCAGATTTTCACTCCTCTCGCTCCATTTTCTTGGCAAGCAAACAGACCTAGATAAGATTATTTAAAAAGAAAAACGAAAAAAAAATGAAAAATAAAAAAAATCCGATCCGTCGCAGACACGTAAAATGATAATAAACAAGAAAACCAGATCAATCAATTTCTAAATACCACAAAAAAAATCAGAACGAAATCATTAAGAAAAAAAAAAGATCGAAATTAAAAATTAATTATAAAGAGAAAGGAAAAGAAACTGACCTCTGTTATCAGATCTAGAGAAATCGAATCATCGGGTTATGAATTGAAGGGTTAGGGTTTGATTTGGGAGAGAAGGACAGAGAGAGAGAGCGAGAGAGAGAGGGAAGGGGGTTGGGTGTTGGTGGTGGGTTTGTGTTTGTATTGGGGGTAATGTTTTCGTTTTTGTTTTTTTGTTTTTTTGTTTTTTTGTTTTTTTTTTGGGTGTCCAATTTGGATGAGGTTAGACGTTCAATGTGTTTTCCTCTCTTTTTCTTTTGAGGTATCTTTCCTTCCTTCAGGCGGCGATTTTCCCAAACGCCACCGTTTTATAGTCTCGCTCGCTCTATCTTTTCCATTTTTTCTATAAACAACACAATTTTTTTTATTTACCTATTAATAGCACAGTATTTTTGGATAATCAATCCCATTCAATTTTTCTCAAATTTAACAAATCAAATATCAAAAAAAAAAAATTTTATTTAAATTACGATTGCATTGTAATGTTGTGGGGGAATTATACAAACCCCAAAAAAAATTATGAGCACCCCTTTTTACAGAATATTCAATATTATATTTTAAAATTTTAAAAATTTGTTTAAAAGATATAAATAAAGAATAACATATATAATAAATACAAAACTAATATATCAATGTTTATTACGTAGAAAAAATAATAATAATCTTTTTAGAAAAATAATTAGTACACATATCTATTTGTCAATTTTGATATTGACTGAAACTTTAATATTATAATTACAAATTCATTATACAAATACAAGTCTAGTACTGTATAAAATTTGTCACATCATTTATTTATACAAATTTTATTTAATTTTTAAATTTATTTTGCCACATTAATTTGTATAAATGGAACTTGTACGAACGAGTTTATTAGTTGTTCGTGTAAAAATAATCCAATATGAGAAACCAAACCGAATTAAGTGAATTAATAAGATATAATTAAATGAGTTGAATTATATATTTATTAAAAAAATACAAACAGAAATTTGAAAAATATCTTAAATCAATTTAATGTTATGAATTGATTTGTTTGTTGGTAATTATATATGTTGCATGCATTTAATTGTGCTCTTGCTAAAGCTAAATAACTTTAAAATAAAATTTTAATAAAGTCTGATTATTTTAACAAGAAATAGTAATTAGAGGTGATGTTTACATTATGATATAGAAAGCTATATAAATTTACTTAATAACACATTTGATAAATGATAATTCCCTTGACACAATTAAAATCATTTTTACAACAAAAAAATAATTAAAAATGGTATTTATTGATTAAAAATTATTGAAGGTGTAGTGTTATAATGATTTTATAATAAAATTACAATAATACACAGTTTTCAGAAGAAACTATATAAAGGTATTAATGTATGTTCTTAGGACACACATAAAAATATTTATAAGAAAAAAATTGAAACTCTTTTTAAAATTTTCTCAAAGAAGAAAAGAAATGTTTAACTTACTTATAATATAATATAATTAACTCAAGAGAAAAATTCAAATGCATTCTAAATTTAACATACTAAAAATTGGTGATTTACATATATATATTTACATTAATTAATTATCTAGCAAGCTATTATGGTAATTTTATTTTTATTCTTTTCCTCTTATATGTAAAATCCAATATTATTTTGAATCCTTGGATTAGACACTTAAAAAAAAAAATCTCTTTATATAAATAATAATAATAACATCAACTTTAGATGCTTTAAACTTATTGTTTAAAAATTTTAGTTTCTTTTTATATGTTTATTGCTTGGTTATAACTATTAATTTGAATCCGTCTTAATTTAATAAATTATATTAGATAACTTATGGATGGATTATTGTTGTTGGTTTTTCATTTAAAGTTTCAGAAATGTTTATATAGTGTTCAATCTATTTTTTATGATTTCTAATTTGTAATTTTAAATGCAGATATACCTAAATTTTTTACTTTATACTTGGCTTCGACAAAGCTCAAATCTTGACCCGGCCCATGCGTGTAATATTGATGGAAATTAATTAAGGTCGAATTACTTACCTTGGAATGATATCATAGCCTGAAGATTAATCACTTAAATGGAGAAATCCTTGAGCACAATAAATATGCCCTCTGTACTCTTATCCTTTGTAGTTTCTTATTCTCGTTGTTGCTCTCTCTCAGTTCTATGTGAATTCGCATTCGTTCACCTCTAAATTACCCACGCCCTCTGACATTTTTAATTAATGTGAATTAACACAATTGCTTGAAGCAATTGCAACTCCGGGTGGGCTGGGTTATTTGGGTAGCCCCTCATTGGCGCCAAACCCAATCCAACATCTCCCACTTGCAAATGATGGGATGTCGAGAAGCAATAAACAACAGAGTAAATTGACACTAAATCATAATAGTCTTCGTACGAGCATCTATATTGTTTGGTCCATGCTACATCTTAGAAAGTGTAATACCCAAGTGTAGGTTGTCTTAATTATAGTCCTCCGTGAGTCCAAGTATCGTATCCACATGGAGATTTTTATTAAGATGAAGTGGTCCTTATTTCAATGTCCAAAATCCAAGAG
>JANLJB010029808.1:0-12507 GCA_026212285.1 Bursera cuneata
ATATTCAAATTAATAGCACTTAAAGTGTTAAAAATGTTATTTAAGCTCATAATAAATATACACTTTTAAGTGCTAATCATTGATCCCAACACAACAATGCCTTTTTCAGACCACGTGCTTTGGACATCTACTAGATATCCAAGAGTTGGTGTTTCCAATCCAACTGGTGCGCCACATACTGCTTAGGGAGATGAAAACCGAGGGTCTTGATAATCAAATGTGGTTTTCAGTGTCCGGTGAGTATTTCTCAAAGACATATGGATAGTTTAATTTCTTATAAAGTGTTAGTAAGCTAATAATGTAGTTATTGTATTGTTTCAGGTAAGAGTATCTGGTTCAGCGCATTTGAGTTTGGTCTGATATTCGGATTACGATTTGGGAAGAGAAGTGGTATGAGGAAAAAGAAAGGGTCGAATAGGTTGCGAGACACCTACTTTGGTGGGAAGAACATTAAGGTGCCTGAGCTTAACAAGATAATGCAAGGGCTTGATTATACAACCATTCCTGATGAGGATGCTGTGAAGTTAGCCTTGTTGTACATGTTAGTGCGGTTCTTGCTTTGTAAAAATAGGAAGAGAGTTGTTTCCTCTACATACCTAGACATGGTCCACGACTTAGATTCATTTAACAACTATCCATGGGGTACAGAGTTGTACGACCTGACGATTGGCCAATTGGCTACCGTTCTAAAGGGAAGAAGGGAAAGGTTTCTAGGTAGAGTTGAAAAGAAACCTGTGCATCATGTTGAGAAGTATGACCTACACAGTTGTCCGTACGTGTTTCAGGTACTTATTACTGTCTTTTCTTATTTGTTGTTATTACAGTTAAATGATTTCACAATTAAATGATATTTTCTTCTTTTCATATATACCTACTTTATGATGACATCAACAGATATGGGTTTTCGAAGCTATCCCACTAACTCGTGGATGATGTGGGAAAAAAGGTTAATGACAACATCCCCCGAATCCTTAGGTGACTAACACACGGACATTAACGGAATCTTGTTTGAAGAAGAACGTTTTCATTATGACAGAGGTAATGAACGATATGGTGTATTAGACATTTTCAGTTAAAATCACGATGGTATGATACTGACTTCATTTTTCTACTTACCGATATGGCAAAGTACGGATGTGGAGCCGATTTCTTATCTGGTTGCCTTTACAAAGGAGATTAGGACTCCCTGGTATCGGATACTTGTCGCTGCTGTCGGAGCAGGCTGTTCCGTTTAAATTCCTACACGGCTTGCTGAGGAGATACCAATGGAGCTTGAATCTAGTGCAGTTGCTCAACCTTCACCCAGTCCATGGATACCTCAGCCGCTACCCAGTCCAATTCCACAGCCTCCATACAGTCCAATTACCCACCACCCACCTAGTCCAATCCCCCCGACACCACATAGCCTAGAAACACAGCACCCAATCAGTCCAAGTCCCCATTCTTCACTAGTCTCTACGCAGCCCAATTCCCTAGTACCCACCCAGTCCAATTCCCTCAGCTACCCAGCCCAGTTGTGAAGGATTAACATATGAACCGGTAATAATGTCATACAACTTAAGGCTGATTTAGTTATTGATATAAATTATGTTATTAAATTGTATATTTAACTTAACATTTACTTGTAATTATTGATTTTTTCATCAGTTAGCTGATACAAATCTGTTGGAGAGACTTATTTCTGAGTTGTCCAACATTACCAAATCGATTACAGACCTTCGAGGTGATTTTGATCGGAGATACAATACTTTGTACACTGATTTTACATGGCGATACAATATATTAGAAGAGAGGGTCGATCATTTGGTAACTAACATTGCAGTTATTGGAAAAAATGTAGAAGCCGTTCGGGCTTCTATGAAAAAAATTGAGGTATACATTGGTCAGGGTACCTCGACCAACCCAGTTGGCACCAGTCCTATAGGCCCTCATATGGTATGTCCTTTTCCTTTTTCGATCTTTTCACATTATAATGCAACTATCCAATCATGTAGTTTAATTGGATTTTTTTGTACTTACCGATAACTCTTACACAGAATGCACCGGAGACTAGGCAAAGCGATGAACCACAGGCTGCACAGGAGACTGTTCGAAGTGAAGAACCAGCTTCAGCTATAGTTTTTACTGGCAGCCCTCAGCCTCCTCCTGTGAAAGAACAACAGGTTTGGTAGTACTTATTGACAAGGCAGACAATTGACATCGTCATTTATGGTCAACCAGCCTCCAAAGAAGAAACAAAAAAAAGTCTATCGATATACGAAAGCTAACCAGGAAAGCCCGATTCCATTCGAGATGTTGGGAGTGGATTTGTAGGGCTTGATTGGTTTCGAGTGTTAGAGTCGCAGGCAGAGTGACTTGATGGTGATGTGAGTGTCTTCCAACTTCAAAATATTTACTTGTTTATTTTTATATGATTAAATGGTATGATAAGAAGCTAATTGACCGCCAATACATGCGATTATCTCTATTGCAGCATATTAACGCCTGGTTGTATCTCCTCCAGAAGAAGCAAAAAAATAACCATGACTGACCACAGAGGAGGACATGTGCCGACTGCTACTTCGATGTACACATCTATACATACACCCCTACTTATCTTTATTTATCCTCAAAGTATAGAAAATGATAACAATAATTAATTTAATTAACATTTTATGTAGGCGAGCTTACTCGAGATATGGAACGTAAAGAAGGATTGTTTGAGCGAGGTCAAATGGCCTACCATGATAGTAGAGTACGTGCAGGGTAAACTGCCTCTTAATGCGAAGCCTTGGTCAGATGTCAACAAGGTAAAAGCGGACCAGTATTATATTCGACATAATTCCAAAATTTAGTCTACATTTTTTCTAACTCCAAAATTGTTGTACTTGTAGGTTTACTGTCCGATACATACGGATCAGCACTTTGTCACTGTGAGAGTGCATCTCATCCAACGGGAGATCACCATATTCTACTCCATGGTCTGAAACGAGTGTGATGAGTCCATCATTGCACGCATGGATTGTTTAGCATATATAATCACTATTTTTGTTGATAGGTTTGTTAGTGCGGACCGGAGGTTCGAAATATACAAAGACTGGACGCCATACACGGTTAGTCATCAGATAGATGATATTCTGATATAGCCACCTAAAACTGGTGCATGTGGAATTTATGCAGCCCTGTTTATCGACCATCTCATGCGAGACATGCCACTTATGGAACTAGCCCAGAAAAACCAAGCAAGACTGAGGTAGGTCATGGCAGTTGAGATCTGGTTCAATGGCAACCCCCCCGAGAAGGCCGGACAATCGACAGTGCCTTAAAGTAATGTATTGTGATATGGTATTTATATTGTGATAAACTGTGTAATGTAATATATTTCAATAGACACTGTCTTCATTTGTGTATGTTTATTATCCACATTGTTAATTATTGATTATGTTTATTGCATTTGATACATCTAGTGGTATCGTTGAGAAAGTGGGATGTCCAAAATGAAGGTCTAATAATAAATCGCAAACTGATGTTCAGACCGTCATTTTTTAAAATGACGGTGCGACAGTCATTTGGTCCTTCAAGATCTAACTATCATTTTACAAACTGATGGTCAGACCGTAATTTCATAAAATGATGATCTAAACATCAGTTTGTAAAATGACGGTCTGACAGTCATTTGTCAAATGACGGTCTAACTATCCTTTTATAAAATGATGGTCTGACATTAAATTTTTTAAATGACGGTCTGAAAGCCATTGTCTAAAATGAAGGTCTAATAATCATTTATAGAGTGAAAGGTCTGACTGTCATAAAGGTCTATCTGTCGGAATACCTAATCTGCAACACTCGAAATTCCCAATACAAGCTACCACCTAGTAACCACGAAAACACACCTTTTTCACAAAACAAATTAATACATACATATATATATATATAGTTAATTATAAGATATGAAAGTGCACGACAGCATCATTTAGTAAGAAGCTACCGACCCTCGGTGTCTCCTTATCAAATTTAAAAGCTCTAATTAAACCATCTACATCAACATTTAATTAATAAGAGCCATTTTAGTTAGTGGTGTACGCAAGTGGATCATGTGATGCTAGGCCACAACTGCCTTGTCTAAGAACCTAAATTAATTAATATATGGTCTCATCTATGCTACTTACATAGCATTTTCTGAAGTGTGAATCGAATTTGGATTCATGGTACGCATAAACATCACACCTAAACTCTTGTATGAGTTTCTCATCAAACTTGAACTTTGCCTTCATATTTTGACTGATATGTTGAGTGCATAAACCATTAAGTGCATTAGGAAATACACCTGATAAAGCTTTCAAAATGCTCTTATGATGATCGGATACAATAACAACATCTTCGACAACGCCGATTTGTTCGTGAAGCTGCTGGAAAAACCATTCCTATGATGCATTATTCTCTGAATCACCAATTTCTATTATTAGTGGGAAAATTTGTTCATTCGCATCCTTGCAAGAATGTAGCATCAACGGCCATGACTGGTCTCATGGCTGACAGAAACTCAATTTTCGATGCACTTAACATGATAAAAAGATATTTGAAATAATTATCTGAATCTGTCTCTATTTTTGAAACTGTCCTGGTTTTAGTTATTTTCAACATATGACAATATCTAGAGAGCGTGTTAGAAGACTCTACAGGATCCCCAAGTAGTTGGTTCAGCGTCGATTCCTTGGCCCTCCAGGCCTTGTTGTACGAAATTTCAATATGCATGCCTTTTTGAACATCAAACATGATATCTTTTGGCCAATAAACTCTCGAACAATCCTGAAATTTATATTTTATGGCGCGCCCAATATAATGGGTTGTTGCTTGCTTGTGATCTGGAACCAACTATGTCCTCTCACACGTGTGTCACTTATCATATCTTTCAACTTGAAAGAATGGATGATCATTGCTGACTTTTATAGCTCTTATCCTTCACCTACAACTTTTGTCACGACATACCACCTTAAAACAATCTTTCGTAGACCTAGATACAATAAACTGAAAGTTCTTGTTCGTTGCTATTGTGGCAAGTTTTATACGAAGCTCTAATTTTGTGTCAAACATCTCTCCAATAACTATATTCAAACCAACATCCGCAAAAGAAGACGCATCTTTATCACAAGCATCGTCAGCAACATGAGGCATATATTGAGAGCCAATATCAAAACATTCATCCCGCGTACTTCCAGTCGGAGGAACGGTGTTGACATCAATACCACCGATATCATTCCCTGGTAAATTATCGTCGATATCATCGTCTGCACCAATATTAGTCCCTAGTAAATTATCGTCGATGTCATCATCTGGACCAATATTATTTTTATTCCCAACAACATTATCATCTGTACAAGAACCACCATCAGCATCGACATTAACATTCTTAAAATTGTAATCATCGTCTCGACCAATATCCTCATTCACACCAATGTTATCATCATATGAATGAATTTCGTCATCCCTAAGATTGTTATCATTGTATGATGTTAGTAATTCATTAATCTAGTCGACACACTCTATCTGTTTATCAAAAAAACTATATGTTATAATATCATATTTTTCTTTTATTATCTCAGTCACACTTTTCGATGTAGCTTTACCCAATATAAAAAATGGAGATGATGGTGTTGCAAGAGAAGATGGGGTTCACGGCATTGGTTGAGATAGTTGATTACTTGCACCAGCTGAACGTATATTTTAGTCTATGACATTTTTCCCCTAAGATACTTTTTTACCTTCTAAACGCATGGAAAGACAACTCGTCTTGTCTTTTTCCTCGACAACCACCATCAAGAGAGTAAGTTTGTTCCTACCTCTACAATATTGAACAAAGAACTTAATATCTTCATCATTTTCAAAGGTCACTAGTGGAGAAAATATGGAGGTATCATAGGAAAATACAGTTGTTAGTTTCAACATATATTTGTTGTGTTCAATTCCTAGTTTCACATACAAAAGTTCCACCAACTACGTATATCGAATATCCCTCGCAATTGTCATTTCCTTTACGCAACCACCAATATAATCAAGTTTACCACTTGGATCCGTCTCCCAACGACCATCGTAATGCACCATGACACATATTTCTTCCATTTCTCTCTATTGCACCCACAAAAAAAAACACAAAAAGAAAGGAAAACAGTTCATTAGAGACTTAGCAAAAACCGTTGATAGTAAGGAAAAAAAAAACAAAAAAACAAATTAATTCATTTTGGACCGTTATTTTATACATTTTGACAAACGGACCGTTATTTTACACGTTTTGACCAATGGACCGTCATATTGACAACAATTGGACCGTTATACATGCCTACTGCATTTTGAACCTTTATTCTACATGGACCGTCACATTGACTACCATTGGACCATTATTCGACATAGACCACCATTTTTGTCAGTCCAAAAAATGACGGTTCGCATGTATGTCGGGACCGAAATTACACGCGACCCGTCATTTTTTGGACCGACAAAAACGGCTATCCATGTTGATCAGACCGTCATTTTGTTGCATCTTCTTTGACTAAATGACGGTTCGATCGTCGACATTCTGACACAGTTTAAGCACGAAAAACTATATTTTTCACCACAAAAACACATTAAACAGTATTCTAACACCAAAACAACGCAAACAAACCAACACATGCACAACAAATCGAGTAAAGGTGTAAATTTTTAAAAAAAAAACTCACTGTAGACGTTAACCGACGAGATGCGAAGAAAACTGGGAGTTCACCGACATGTTTCTGAACCGAAGCTGCGTAGTTCGTCTGATTTGTGACTCCATTCGTTCGATCGTGAGGTGAGATGCGAGAGAGAGACTTCATGAGGTGAGAGAGTTTGTGAGGTTTACTGTGAGAGAGAGAGTTCGTAAGGTTTACTGTTTTTAAAAATTTGATTAAAAAAAAACAGATGTTAGGGTAAAGGGGTGGTATAAGGGGGATATCACTGTTGAATGGTTAGGTGAATGAGAGAAACATAGGAACTGGGTTATTTTTTAAAGACCCCCCTCCAAATAGGCCATTTTCGCAAATTCCCCGAACTTTTCTCTCTTCTATTTTTTCTCTCAAATGAAGGAAAATAGTGAATGAATGAGAGGCGGCAAGGGCTGCAACACTTCACTTAAATGTGACAAGGGCAAAAGTGTAAAAGCACAAGCTTTTACCACATATGCCCTACACCTTAATGTCGTGCTACATAGGCCTTAAAGGACTATAAGGACGCTTTGACAATTTCATCCTCATTCCTTGCCAGTTAAGTGAATAAAATCAAGGCTATTAATGTATTTCCGTAAGCTATGATCATGTTTATTTAAATCTACAATTAATTGATTAATTGTGCTTCCTTTTATAATCAAATTAATATAAGAAAAACTTCAATTAATCGATTAATTATGTTTTCTTTTATAATCAAATTAATATAGGAAACCTTAATCATAATTAATTTAGGCATTAAATACAAAAAGTGGGACCAACAATTTGATCAAATTAAAAATGCCAAATTTATAATCTGTTCCATATTTGAATCGAATTAAACATAAAATAATATAAACATTTTCTCAATATGCTTTAGGTTGGGCTTTGTACAAATCCAATTTGTACATAAGCCCAAAAGTGTCACTCGAATCCAATATGAAAATTTGATTCTTAAACATACCAATTAATTTACTATTTAATATTCATGACACTATTAAATAGGTCTTAATTAAATCATTTCCTTCTCTCTTTATCCTAATTATTGTCCAAAGAAAATAGAAAACTATGAGGGGATCTAATAGACATATTTAATTACAAGCTCTAATGGACTGGGCTCAACTCCTTTTTATCTTATAAATGTAATGAGCTAAGTCCATTAACTTTGATCCATTCCACTATAGAATTAAAGTTACACTGTTAAATTAAATAATCTTGTTACTAGAAAATTTAATAATATTAATCAGATTAAAATATTTCATTAAGTTTTATCCATTAAGCAACATAATTGCATAGATAACCTTGTAAGACACCAATAATTGGAGTTGGATTAAAATAATTTTTTTACTTCTCCAATTATATCTTTATTTTTTAGACCAGTTTGATATCTAATGAATGAATAAATTAATTTAATGAATTTACTTCATTAAATACTCGACTAAGATTTATAATTCAAGTTCTTATAAAACCCTCAAGGCAGTATCACTCAAAACTTATGGAGTTATGAATTCCACATCTATAGAATAGTATTCTTTTTTTCACAGATTAGATAATCTCAACTAGCCAATGTATTAACATTTATAATAAATGTCTCACTTTTTATTCTAATCAAAGACTGCAGCCTGTAATCTAAAGATACGTTACCTACTTAGGATTAAAGTAAGTATATCAAAGTTGTTTTGGTGTGAGGTTTATATTTATAGTAACAATAATTAGACTAAACCATAAACTTCGGTTGGTTCTTGTTCAATGTATTCACAACATTGTCTTTGTCGTAAGTCTCCACTCCACTTTAATAATTTAAGATTTATCATCCCATGGAGGCAAACACACAACGACCTTATCTAAATAGAGAGTTTAACTCTTTTTATAAGTTATGAACTAAATTCGAGTTACAATAAAGTTTTGGATCTTCCATGTATGACTATTTCATATAACGAGAAACTTCATCATCCATCTAGTTTAGGATCCTTGATTATTAATATTAAATTAGAGATGAAAGAGATAATGATTGAGTAAGAAAAATAATTATTATTCATTTCACATATTTTTGTTTATATTTATAAAAATATGTCTTACTCTAAAGGCATATTTGTAACAGATAAACAAAAGGGGAAAAGAACAAATTTGTTGAGATTTTCTGATAAAATATAATATTTTATTTACTAAATCTAATAAGAATATATTTGACATTTAAATGAGTGTGTAGAGTAAATTTTAGTTTTTTAAATTTTGAATGGAGGTGCTTTGAGTATATTTAGGGGTTCATATAGCCCATCTTATTAGTTTTTAACTGATTCTAGATATGGTCCACCATTTTGTCATTCCATCACGTACTCATAACTACCCTCATAACTGCTCCATCAGTTATTAAGCAGTTCTGTGATAGACAGAACAAATATACAGTTTTTTTTTAATACGATTAGGTCCTTAAGTCTGTCAGTCTCCTTTAGTCAAATACATCATCAACATAGATTGAGTGAGGTTTAGAAGCACCTGTCTAGTTAGAAAGCATCAAAAAGCTTCAATGACATCAATGGTAAGATGTATGGTTGTAAATTATTAATTCCGTATTTATGAGATATACATATATATTTTATAAGCATATTTCGGTGTTGTTTTGCTTACATTTGGTATCAAAGCAGTAATATATCCATACCTTGATGAATTTATGCTATTCTGCTTTTTTGTCAAAAATGATAGTTTACGAAAAATTTTCGTGAAATTCGTTTTTGACACTTTTGGTTTCTAAATGGCTGAGAAATCGTCGGGTTTCAAAACAGCTCGTAACGACCCGGCTAGAGGTTGAAGATGATTCAGCCATACAACGTACTACATGTCGTTTCTCATTCAGTAAAGAGGATGACATGTCATTTTTGTCAATTCAGTGTACTACATGTCGTTTTGCCTTAATTTATGTAAACTACATGTCGTTTCACTTTAAGTTACTCGAATGACATGTCGTTGTTTATTAATATCAGCAAATGACATGTTGTTTATACAAGTTGGAAATCAGAAGAAAATGACATGTCATCTACGCTAAACGAGAGCAGACTACATGTCGTTGTTGTTGTTCATGACCAGATGATAAGTTATTTTAATATGCTGAAAAAAAAATTTTCTTTGTCGATTTTTGACTTTTTTTAATATAGAAAATTGATTTATTACTGCCATATTTTTATATTTATTTGTGCATAAATTAATTATGATTTATTTCTACAATACATAATATAAAATATGTATTTAATTGTTAATTAATTATGAGAATATTTAGAAATGTATAAATTGTTAAAATTTTAATTATGCAATAAATTCTTATAATTTTTGCTAAAGTTGATGTCTAGTGGTCCATATAATTTATTTAATTAGAGAGTAGCCACAACATCTTTAATTAAATAAAATTATATGTTGTGCTAAGTAAGGATCACATAAAGTAATTATAGACATTAGTTGTAATTAATTATACTTCATATAATAAATTTTATCCCGCGAAAATTTTTATTATATTTATATAATTAATTACGATAAAATATTAAATTATTTTTCATAATTTACCCATAGGAATTATGGATTATAATTTAATAGTTTTATCATAAAGTTTAGGATAGAATATCAAATTATTTTCATAATATTTTGAATTAAGTACATAATTTGATAATTCTATCATATATTATGAATCTAACTGAATTAAAAATTTAGTCCACAGTCAATTTTTATGTCATTACATTTAGGTTTGTATGATTTACATTAGTAAACCATGAAATTTATTTTAGGCCTCATAAGCATTGTTTTAATTTATATGCAGCTATACAACCTGCAAATTTCTTTGATATTCGTTGTGACATTCCCGAACTAAAGGGTGATAACTATAAGGTGTGGAAGGAGAGAATTCTTCTTCATTTGAGATGGATGGACATTGATTATGCAATTAGGAAAGAGGAACCACCTGTAATCACCAATACTAGCACTTCAGAACAAATTGCTCTATATGAACGATGGAAGCGATCTAATCGCCTTAGTGTAATGTTCATAAAGACCAAAATATCTACTGGTATACGTGGTTCAGTCGATCAGCATGAGAAAGTCTGTGATCTGGTAAAGGCCATAGATGATTAATTTGTCACTTCAGACAAGGCACTTGCAAGCACCTTAATCATGAAGTTTTCATTTATAAGACTCATCACTATGAGAGGTGTGCGTGAGCATATCATGAAAATGAGAGACATTGCGACTCAATTAAAGAATCTCGAGGTTGAGATGTCAGTGTCTTTCCTTGTGCACTATATCCTAAACACTCTCCCACAACAATTCGGGGCCTTTAAGATCTCTTACAACACACATAAGGATAATGAAATCATGACCATGTGTGTTCAAGAGGAAGAGAGGCTCGTCATGGAATTGGGAGAGAGTGCAATGCTAGCAATGAGGGGAAAGGACAAAGTTCAAGCGAATAAAAAGGGGAAAGGTAAAGTACCTCCCCAAACTGACATTAAGAAGGAATCCAAGTGTTTCTTCTGTAAAAAGAAGGGACATATGAAGAAGGAATGTGCCAAATTTCAGAAATGGCTTTAGAAGAAAAGTAATCCAATCTCGTTTGTATGTTATGAATCCAATATGGTTGATGTTACTTATAACACATAGTGGATTGATTCGGGTTCTATAATCCATATTTCTAATACCTTGCAGGATCTGCGAAACCTAAGGAAGCTAATGGGAAGCGAGCAAGGCATTTATTCAAGAAACAAGATACGTTCACATGTGGAGGCTATTAGAATATACAGTTTAGTTTTAAATATTGATTTTATTTTGAATTTGGAAAAGAAATTTTACATTTCAAGTTTCTTTATAAATTTGATTTCATATTCAAGACTTGTACCTTTGGGTTATTCCTTTTATTTTTCATAAACATCTTTAAATTTGATTTATAAATCTGATATTGTTAGGAATGGTACATTGTCTTATGGTCTTTTCTCTATTGATTTGCAAAATGTCACCATGGCACTAAAAAATGTGTTATCAATAAGGATCATCTATGTTATGGCATCGAAGATTGGGACATATCTCCATAGAAAGAATTAAGAGATTAGTAAATGATGGGGTACTCAGTACTCTTGATTTTATTGATTTTGAAACTTGTGTGAACTGTATTAAAGGAAAGCAGACCAACAAGTCAAAGAAAGGTGCCAATAGGAGTTCAGACATATTAGAGATCATACATAAAAATATATGTAGTCCAGACATGGATTCACATGGTCAGAAATACTTCATCCCCTTTATAGATGATTACTCACAATACATGTATCTCTACTTGCTTCATAACAAGAACGAAGCATTAGATGTCTTTAAAGTCTTTAACGCTGAAATAGAGAAACAATGTGTAAGGCAAATTAAGATTATGAGATCAGATAGGGGTGGAGAATATTATGGTAGATACATAGAGGATGGACAAGAACATGGTCTGTTCGTAAAGTTTCTTCAAGAGAATGGGATAATTCACCGGACCAAAATGGTGTGGCAGAAAGAAGAAATTGAACATTAATAGACATAGTGTGGAGTATGCAAAGCAACTCCAATTTTCCTAAATCATTATAGACTAAAGCTCTTAAGACGGCAGTGTACATATTAAAACGGGTTCCAACCAAGGCTATTCCGAAAATGCCATTTGAGTTATTAAAAGATTGGAAATCAAGTTTCTGACATGTGCGTGTTTGGGGATGCCCGTCGAAAATAAGAATTTATGATTAGCACTTAAAAGTGTATGTTTATTAAGAGTTTAAATCATTGTTTTTACACTTTAAGTGCTATTAATGTG